>JAJGRW010000042.1:515784-582925 GCA_025461045.1 Carex parvula
TGTAATATTTTCAATTAGTACGACATGTTCATATGAAATTAAGTTGTTATCAAAAACTAAATTTAGTGATTTTATGTTGGAATGTTTCATTTCTTTCAAATAATATATTATTACTATTTGAAAAAGCTTAATTTTCGAATTTATTTTTTGCATTAAATAAATGTGTTATTTACAAATGTAAAATGTGTATGTGTTGTTAAGAAGAAATAAGCGTAGTGTCATGTTATAATAATAAAACTAAGTTAAATTAAGTTTATTTGATAAATTTGATGAGTTAAATAAATTATTATTAATAAATAATGAATACATACACATAATTTTAATAAAAATGATTAATCGACCGCATAATTCCAATTAATAAATTACACACCGATTAATCACTTGGTGGTACTACATTCATCCGACGAGCGCTTTCAGATATTTACAACACTGCTACAAAGTAACAGAATTACAGGATCCAAATATGCTAAAATCCAAAATCATGAACAGTACCACTGAAATTCTTGAAATTCTGAATCCAGACTTTGAACTATTTCGAGATACGTGCACAGAAAAACTAGCTGTTTCGAGATGCGTACACAGAAAAAGTTGAACGGCTAGATTCGGAATTTCAAGAATTCTAGAGATACTGTTCATGTATTTCGGATTTCAGCTGATTTGAATCCAGAATTACAAGCAGTAAAAGTAATCAGATTCCTTAAAAAAGGAAAAAAAAAAAAAAAAAAACCAGTAATGAGCACGGTTCACATGAAAAGGTTTTGAGGTGAACGATGGGAGCATCGTGATCTGGTGGGGAAAATGTTCCATTTTGGAGCCTTGTTTTGCTGTGGCATTCACGCGTGCTGTCACGAGCGTAATAGGTACCTCATTACACTGTTTGTTTGCAAACAAAGAATTCAGTATTTGGAAATTGTACCAATAATATATTTCATACAATCATACGTAATATTTTTTTTTTACGATGCTCGTAAACATTACAAAAATCTAATTTCCAATTTCCAAGAGTGGTCCGGATTTATCATTGCACAAGCAAAAAAATAGATGATTGATGATGATGCAACACACAAAAAGTTGAAATTTGTTCTTATGTTGTGAATGAAGAGCTAAAGGAAAATAGTATAGAAAATTTCACTTTGATATGGCCCAGAAAAAAGAGAGGCAATGTTGTGGTTTTGTTCCTCGGCCCAAAGTTAGCCTTTAAAGCAGAAGAGGCCTAATTTTCATAGGGGGGCAATATATGGCCTGGTTTGTATAATTGAGTGCAGCTTCTGGGCTTTGTTAATGGTATTGATATTTTATAATATTTTTCCAATTTATAACGTCACGTTTGCTTTTATTTATTTTGAATTAAAATACTACATCACTCGTCATGTAGGTAGTCTGAATAAATGTGAAGTGAATTGCAGATACATTTTAATCTAAATTATATAGAAAATAAAATATAAGTACATTTTTTTTAAATAAATAGAGGTCAATTGACTTTCATTCCATGCCCTTTGCCTCCGTCACTAGTTATGAATTCATACTTAAGTAGCACTACTGTGAGTGGTAAAAAAATCACTATTTTTAAACGGTCCAAAATTTCAAATTAAGTGATATTTTACCTATCTAATTAAATAATAAATATTTAAAATGTAAAGTTGGTTTTGAAATACAGTTGCATATTAAGATTATGTTAAGCAATTCTGATCAATTATTTGAAATTTAAAAATAAAAAATTTAATTCATAATAAGAATCAATCTGTACTATGCATAATAGTGTAGCCTCAATTGTATTATGGTTCTTGTATATATGAATATTTGAGCATTAAATTGCTAAACACACCATGTATGTTGCATTTATGTGAGGATGGTACGAAATGTCTCGTAGCTCTGTTTCCTTGCTACAAAAGAACATGCAAAATAACCTTATCCTGCTATCCCAATCTTTGACGTGGCATGTAATGAAGGAGTGCCGACGACCCCCATAGCTGTCATCAATTCAGATACAATCTGACATGTGGGCCTCTGATCCATATCCATCTGCACGCTCTGTGTTTCTGCATGCATGCATGAATAAAAGAGGTGAGCTGTCTTTTAATATTTTATTATTATTATTATTATTATTATTATTATTATTATTATTATTATTTATTTATCCACTTATTCTTTTATTAATTAGGATTTATTGTTTCTTCAGTGCAAAATAAAATACAGTGGATACTTTTCAACAAAAAAATTACTATTTTTTTTAATAAATAGAATATCACTGGATTTGAAAATTGTGGACCATCAAAAACTGTTGATTTTTTACCCATCTAAAAGAATACAAAAGGAATTTTAAAAAAATTAAAATTAGGTGTCCAGTACATTTTCAAACATGTGAAGATTATGTTTTCAGACCGACTATTTGAACTTCGAAAATAAAGATATAAATTCATAGCATAGGCCACTCAATATTCAATGATATGCCGGAATATTTATTATACTCTTTTAAAAGAAAAAATAAATCAAAACATCTCAAATTGTAAGGAATTTTAAATATATCAGAGTCTCAAATCAATCTGTGACTTCATTCTTGGAGGGCCACATATTGGCTTGGAGGCTTCAAAAACCTAAATATATTTAATATTACAGTCGTTATTTGAGTTTTTAGAGGGCTCCAAGCTAATCGATTTGCAGCCTCCAAGAATAGGACTGCAAATTAGCTTGGCGGCCATGGTATTTTTGGAATTCCCCACAAAATATTATTTTTTGGTTTTTTTTTTTTTTGGAATATGGTATAAATAAAAATTTCGGAATGACATGCATATTACCGTAGCCTCACTCTAAAAAAAATTATATCACTAGTGCTGGTATTTTCAACAGTAAAACAAGGATCCTCTCTCTCTCTCTCTGGTGTATTAATTCCAGACAACATGTTCAGCCATTTATAGTCTGCCATTCTCTCTTCTTACATCCGCCACTGTTCCTAGTTTGAAAAAAGAAAAGAAAAAATACACTTCAGTTCTGCTCTCTCTTGACTTGTTCATATGGAGTACACCAGCATTTCTGTAAACCTTCTCTTCTTCTTTCTTGCTGGAGCTTTTAATCTGTGCAGTGTCTCGGCACGACCGGCCACCTTTCTTCAGGATTTTCGAATAACTTGGTCTGACAATCATATCAAGCAATTGGACGGCGGGAGGGCTATCCAACTCATTCTCGATCAGTCGTCAGGTTCAGTTCTCGTACCTACATTTAATCTTTTGCCATACAGATCATAAATTGTATTATTTATTATATCAGGGTATAAAAGCAAATGGTACAGAAGAGAATATTCAGAGTCATTCATATTAGTGCCATATATACCAGAATACTACTAGCTGGTATTCCCAAAGGAAGTTAATTTCTAACTGGCATTTGCACAAAAAGGTTCTTTTCATTTGATTGATTTCTCAAGTAATACTTGTACATGTACTAACTCCGATGCTAAATCACATTCTTTTTACAAACACAATGCTTAAATTAAAGTCAAGAGTGATCTAAAATTCTGAAATTTATCAATCCAGGATGTGGGTTTGCTTCCAGGAAGCAGTATTTGTTTGGCCATGTTAGCATGAAGATCAAGCTCATTCCCGGTGACTCAGCAGGAACTGTTGCTGCATTCTATGTACATATTTGCATTACCGAGTTTTACGGTTTATTCATTTTAAATTTCAATAATTGAGTGATCAGTTTTGACACTACCATAACCCAAATAAAAAATTCATCACCTACACCCGATTTAACTGAGAACAGTACTACAAATTTAGACCTGAGAAATACTGAACCCATGTTGGAACAATGCCATTGCCAACCAGAAATTACACCAAACCTGATCTGATCAGGTCTGTCAATTTGCTGACCTGATAATATCCACTGCTACTTGATCTTAATCTCGATCACCACATTTCGTCTTGTCGATTGTTATAACATGCAGATGAACTCTGATACGGATACTGTTAGAGATGAGCTGGATTTTGAGTTCTTAGGGAACCGTTCGGGGCACCCATACACGGTTCAGACGAATGTGTATGCTCATGGCAAAGGTGACCGGGAGCAGCGTGTCAACCTCTGGTTCGATCCCGCTGCTGAATTTCACACCTACTCTATCCTCTGGAACCATTACCACGTTGTGTAAGTATTTTTCACACTACACCAAATCACTATAGTCTATACTAACTTTTCCATTTAAGGGAAATGAAGCAACTAATTAATATATATAATTCTATTAATTGCAGTTTCTTTGTGGACAATGTTCCAATAAGGGTTTACAAAAACAACGAAGCGCGGGGTATCCCGTTTCCCAAGGCGCAACCAATGGGGGTGTACTCCACTCTATGGGAGGCTGACGACTGGGCCACGCGTGGAGGTCTAGAGAAGATAGATTGGAACAAGGCTCCTTTCTTTGCCTACTACAAGGATTTCGACATTGAGGGTTGTGACATGCCAGATATGAGAAGGTGCATTATGAACCCTAATAACAATTGGTGGGAGCGACCCGCTTACCGCCAACTCAACCCTCAACAAGCCCGGTTGTATAAGTGGGTCCGGACAAACCACATGATTTATGACTACTGCACCGACAAGTCAAGGTATCCGGTTCCACCGCGGGAATGCTTAGCAGGCTATTGATGCATGTGTCTTTCATCTAACTATATATATGCATGCTTGCTCTCTTAATTAAGTTAGATAATTTCTGAAAATTGTGTCATGTTAATTGTCTTCTGCAATATTTTGTTTCTTAAGAGTTTTTTATGGAATTTCATGTACGTTAAGAAAAAAGTTTGGGAGTACAAGTTTCTTTTGTGCACTGTGCATGCATATTATAAGTATTGAATTCTCAACATGTGGAAAGATGCATGCATATATATTATAAGTATTGAATTCTCAACATGTGGAAAGAAGCGTAGTTGACCGACATTTTTATTAATATCCATTTTTAATTATAAAATATTAATTTTGCCCACCTTATCTGGGTATTTAAAAAAAAAATTCAAACGGACTAAAAAATGACTGGTTGGGATTAAAATTAGAACCAGCCAAAAAATAGCCGGATGGAAATATTTTTTTTTTTCAATTTCATACCCTATAAATATAACTCTTTCTCTCTCATCCCTCTCACAACTCACTCAAAATCATAGAAGAGAAAGAGAAAGAGAAAGCGATTTCTGAGACGAAAAGGGCGATTTCGGAGGCGATTTTTCTGAGGCCAAAAGGATTAAGAGTAGCAACCGAGGTAGAACCTCCCATCGTGGCATATTGAGAGGAGCGTCAATTAGTGGTCGAGATAAAAATGAGGAAAAAAACTGTCAAGTATGTCGTGATAAACAAAACTGTCAAGTATGTCTGATGGAGGAATTTCTTAGACAGCATATTCGATATGAAATTTCAAACGATGACTTTGTGGAAAACCCAATGGCTACGGTTTGAAAAATAAAAAAGGTCGATCCATCTTCATCACAACCCTCTAGGTGATCAGAGTTCCAGTTTCCTCTCTCAAATTCATCCCCAGTTTGCAGATCTTCCTCCGGAATTTCATTAATATTTTCAAAATCTAACCTAGTTTTGTCGTCTACTGGTGCCGGTCTGGGGTGAGATGCTGGTGCAGGTAATGACAAAGGTGTCACATGCACGGGTCTAGATGGAATTCTGTATGAGATTGTGGTTAGGGTGCTGGTGGGGTGAAGTGACTGTATGTTTCTGGATCAGATACGAATAAATGAGCTTGGTGACTATATGTTTCTGAGTCTAGTACAAATAATTTACTGCAATCGAATTTTAGCCAGAACTTCCAATTCCTGACTCTATCGAAACTCTCTTGGCGTATATTTCTAATTTTCAGTGGCCTTTAACCGCCCGTACAGGCCTCTCCATACATCATCACTTAATATCAGAACTTTGGTATAGGTTGGGGGTGTTCTAGAGTTCACTCGGGTTGCTAATTCTAAGTTCCACATTTCTGGATTATAACGAGTGAATTTGTAAATCATAGACTTCACAAGTCCAAAATTGAGATATCATCATCAACCATGAATGAATTAATTACCTCTTTGGAATAATAAACCCCATATGTATTAGTCAAAAACTTTCCACCACAGTGTAATGAAATCATCATGGACATGGCTAACAAACTACATTTTGGTAAATTGTAAACAGTTGTCAGATTACTAATTTAAATGTATAGGTTGCTGAATTTTTTTTTAAATATATATATTTAAAAAAACCTGAAAATCGCCTTCGGAATTACCCTTTTCGCCTCAAAAATCATCTTCTCTTTCTCTTATGTGATTTTGAGTGAGTTGTGAGAGGGATGAGAGAGAAAGAGAGGGTATTTATAGGATCTGAAACAGAAAAAAAAAATATTTCCAACCGGCTATTTTTTTGTCAGTTCTAATTTTAATCCTTACCTGTTATTTTTTGGCCGGTTTAGGCATTTTTAAAAATACCCAATAAGGTGGGTAGAATTAATATTTTATAATTAAAAATGGATATTAATAAAACTGTCGGCGTAGTTGAGGACTTGAGGTTGAGCATATGAAAGAAGCGTTATTGGGCCGGTAAAGGTTTCAGGATAATTGTTGCATAGTAGTCATTGGGCCGTTTAAATTAATGCAATTTTGCATACTTCCAACATATGCGAACTTCAGTCATTATTGGGCCGGTAATTGCTAATTCAGTAGCTTAAAAGTTTGAGATCATTAATCCCTTGATTTTCCGTCAAATTTGTTTAATAGTCCAGCTAATTTGGTCTAGATACTTCAAAAGTCAAAAGTCAAAACCATTCCGTATCCGTATCTGACACGCGTCTGACACGCTGTTGCCACGTCGCAGAAAAATCTATTCACTGCGCAGGGGATCCAGTGCTGTGACAGCGAAATAATGGAAAAATAATACTGGAAGGACTCAAACTGGAGACCCAATTCTAATAGCGTGAGAACACTTGCACTTGACTTAATTAAAGCTTTAGCTGTACCATAAAATATTATATCTGACTATAAATAATTTGTTATTTATTAATTGTTCTGTTTTATGAGTTGCTAAAACTTTATAGACTTTGTACTACAGTTTATCTCCGCACAACACAAATCATATATATTTTTTTAAATATCGGATTATGTTTATGTGATCGTGACTAGGGTGACAACGAGCTGGTTCGGTCTGAACTAAGTTCTAACTCAGCTTGTTAATTCTGGACCGAGCTACAATCCAGCGAGCTGGATCTAGGGCGTCCGAGCTAAAACCTCAGCTTGAAATCGTGACAAGCTAGCCCAAGCTAACTCGCGAGCTGACGTGCTGGCTAGATATTTTTTTTAGAAGAAAATAAATTTTACAAAAATTTTGGATCGAGCTGAACCGAGTTGGACCGAACTAAACAGTATAAAATGCACATAAATTGATGCCTAGCTAAACTGAGCTAGGCCCAGTTTGAACTCGTTAATTCTGAACCGAGCTAGTGACGAGCAGGCTCGTTAACAGCTCGGTCCAGTAACAAGTGAGTTGTTAGCGAGCAAGTCACGATCAAGCTACAAGCTACGAGTTTTTTTGCCACCTCTAATCGTGACCCTCATGAATATATTCTGTAAGCATATAGCATTATAGCTAGTCTGTTTGTGGTCGTAAGTTTCGATTCCACATCGGTTCGATAACTAAAACTATTCATAAAATTGCGCAAATCCCAACTCTGAGAACATGCAGAGGCAGAGCCAACACTTTTCAATACTTTTGTTTGCTAAACAATGTTTAATTAGAGATAAATCATTTGATTAATGTGGTTTTCCATCCTTGTGCATGTGACCTGGCGCACGCATATGACTCGGTTAACGAGAAACGACCCTAGCTAGCTAGCGGAGGTAATATTAGAGGTTTGCAATTACCATGTCCTCTAATTAAAGGCCAGGGAGATAACCCTCTCCAACAATTTTCTCTCGTTGTTATGTTATGTTATGGGGTATTTGATAAGACGGATACAGATAATTAAAAACAGATGCAGATGCGGGTTTTTTTTCGTTTAGCTTATGAGTACGGATAAAGATACAAATAAAGACTATTCCTTGTCTGTTATTCTATAGGTAATTATTTAAAGTAAAAATGATAAGATCATATATATATATATATATATATATAGGTTGGTTAATATCAAAACGTTTGTTTCGGAGCCGTGGTGCAACCAATTAGTTTTTCGATTTTGAAAGTCCAAACGGTCGATCTAAACCATTAGATGTGATCTCTATATTAAAATGTACTTGGAGACCAATTTTACATTTTTGAATTTTTTTTACTATATATTAAGTCAGTTTTAAAATCATTGATTTTATTGAACATTGAAAAATTTGTATGTCGTACATTTAAAATTTAAATTGATGGCTTGAAAACAAATAATCGAGCTCCGTCACAATACTAATATAAGTCATAATTAGCATTGGCGTGTAATAAACTCCAACAAATGATGAACGAACTTCAATCTAGACTTGAAATGAAATAAAATCAAGAAAGAACATCTAGCTAGGAAGGGGTGCATGCATTAGCATTTAGCAAGCACCCCAATAAACTAAATTAGGATACATGTATGATTGTTGGTTGTTGGTCTAAATGTATTTTTTTTTTCCCAACAATGGGTGGCACTTTGATGTCTTCCTAGGAATGTGTTAATTAAGCCATTGGGAAACTCTCCATCACACTACCAAACCAAAAATGACTTCTCTTTTGTTATTTTCTTAGTGCTAGCAAGATTAAAGCCTATTCACACATGCATGTACATACCATGTTAGTCTAGTGGAATCATTCCACCCCCAAAATCGTTCATATAGTAAACCAAAAACGACTTCTCTTTTTAATTTATTACTAGTTTTTGGAACTTTTAAAAATCACTGATTTTTTATGGTCCACAGTGATTTTAAAAAATTTCAAAAATATAGTAAATCTTTTCTAGAAAATGTAAAATTTGGTCTCCAAGCACAATTTAATATGTTGATCAACTTGAACGGTTCGGATCGACGTTTTGAACTTTGAAATTGAAGATATAGACGTGAAGTAAAATACCTACTTTACTTCGTGAAGTACCGCAACCCAACTCTCTATAATATATATATATAGAGAGAGAGAGAGAGAGAGAGATGGGCTATTGTACTTCGCGAAGTAAAACCCCCATCTACTTCACGTCATATTTTGTCATTTTGAAAATCCAAACAACCGATCCGAACCGTTCAACATGTTCTAAATATTGAAATGTGCTTGGAGACTAAATTTTACATTTTTTGGAATTTTTTTACTATTTATTAAGCCACTTTGAAAATCGCTGATCCGGTGGTCCAAAAAATTTTACTGTTTTTTTACTGTTCACAGTGGATCAGCGATTTTCAAAGTGGCTTAATAAATAGTAAAAAAATTCCAAAAAATGTAAAATTTAGTCTCCAAGCACATTTCAATATTTAGAACATGTTGAACAGTTCGGATCGGTTGTTTGGATTTTCAAAATGAAAATATGAGCGTGAAGTAAACGGGGGTTTTACTTCGCGAAGTACAATAGCCCATCTATATATATATATATATATATATATATATGTCCTCTTGTACATTGAACTGCAAACCGTTGGATTTGAAGTTCAAATAGTCTATCGAAAGGGCTCAACATATTCTCCATATCAAAATGTGATTGGAGACCAAATTTTATATTTTTTGAAATTTTTTTACTATATTTATAGAATATTTTAAAATCGCTGTTTTTCAGAAATTTCTGGACCATAGAAAAACAGTGATTTTCAAATATTCTAAAAAAATAACAAACAATTTCCAAAAAATGTAAAATTTGATCTCCAAATACAATTTAATATGGATATCAAATTGAACGGTTTGAATCGGTTGTTTTGAAGTCAAAACCAACGATTTATAGTTCAATGTACAAGAGAACATATACATTGCGATGCACCATAGCCCAACTCTCTCTCTCTCTCTCTCTCTCTCTCTCTATATATATATATAGTAGTTCATGAGCCTTAGTGCTACTAAT
Organism: Carex parvula; assembly: GCA_025461045.1. Classification (NCBI taxonomy): domain Eukaryota; kingdom Viridiplantae; phylum Streptophyta; class Magnoliopsida; order Poales; family Cyperaceae; genus Carex; species Carex parvula. Next base: position 525,791 of record JAJGRW010000042.1, read on the forward strand.
TCATTTTTGCGGTTTCAAAGTTCAAATAGTCGATCTGAAGTGCTCAACATGTTCTCCATATTAAAATATGCTTGGAGATCAAATATTACATTTTTTGGAATTTTTTTACTAATTTTTAAGGATTTTTTAAAATCAGTGTTTGGAATAATAAAATAATAAATAAAAAAATCTGAAAAACAATGATTTTCAAAAATTCATAAAAAATAGTAAAGAAATTTCAAAAAATATAAAATTTGGTCCCGAAACACATTTAATATGAAAAATAAGTTAAGCACTTCAAATTGAGTATTTGAACTTTATAAAACACAAAAACAAATTAGTAACACCAAAACTCATAAACTACTATTTTAATCTTAGCCAACCTCTATATATATATACACACACTCCAAACCATACACGAGAATAATAGATAACGATTGGCGGTACAATCATGCTTAAAACTCGAATGGAGAACCTCAGCGTAAATAAAATATCCAATTAAATATGAAAACTTTTGCAAGAAAATTAGTTGGTCCAAATGAAATGAAATAATTTAACATAAGTCTTTATGTGAACCTAACTAGAAGGTCAAACAATAAATTATTGGGTTGACTTTTAAAAGGTATAAAATTTAACTTACAGCATTGTTTGGACTTTGTTAATATTTTTATCTGATAAGAACCTTGTCAAAATTTCGTAATCACTCAAAAAGAAATATTCGTCTTTGGTTTTTATAAAATCTGTTTAATTACCTCCTCTATGTTTTTTCTCCCTGAGGCCTGAATTGTTTGTACAGCAATTGTCTTTTAATTATTGCTTGTTCTCTAACCCCACACACCACAGATAACATGCACTTGGTCAAGTTTGAAATGTTTGGTGCAATTGGACACCACCCCCACCGCGCCCCCCCCCCCCCCCCCCCCGCACCCCCCCCCCCCCCCCCCCCCCCCCCCCCCCCCCCCCCCCCCCCCACACACACACACACAATTCCAAGATCTTCAATTCTATGTTTACATGCAACTCCACAGTTCAAATGCTGGGTCTGTTAATTAAGACAGTAATTTATCTTTAAATCCAAAGATAAATGTTGCGAAAAAGGAGAGAAATATGAAATATGTGAGTCGGGAAACAGTTTAAATGCGGCATTAGGTTAGGTGAGGCCCACAATCATGTTGGTCTTCCTTCTGATAAATTATTGCTACCAGGCTTTAAATACACCAAACCCTGGTCACCCTGGTCTGGGTCTCTACTCCTGGGAGACTGGTAGTGACACACACTTTGCATCAAGATACGAGTTTCAAGTAGATCTTCACGCATATTAAATTATTAATGGCTGGGATCCACGCGGCTCCCTTCGGAGATAAAATTCCAAACCGCTAACCACTTTGCTTGTACATTTGTTTGGTCGGAAATTTCCAGATAATGTAGTTACAATTCACACGGTAAAATACATAGTTAACTACAAAAATTTGTCACTATCCGTGAGAGTAAAATTACTTTTTGTCAATGGTATATTGGGAAACACTCTTGTCGGTAATATTAATACACTCAGAAATAACACGTTTATATTGGTGTACCCTCAGAAATAATCACTTTTTACACTCGCAAATAGTGATACACACACACACGAGTAGACCTAGGGTGTTCTTAAGCTCCCAAGTTTTTTTGTGAGCTTAACTCGAAAATCTATCAGATTGGCTTCAAACAACACATTCAAATCGTTGAAACCAATCTACTTCACGAGTGATGCATTTACATGTCAAATTTATAATTTTTCGAACTAGTTTAGTATAAAGTCAAACGGGCAAAAAATGATAAAAAATGAACTCATTACAATTAACTTATAAATCATTTTTTTTACCGCCTGACTTCATACTAAATTAATTCAAAAATTTTAAATTTGACATGTAAATGCATTCACTCATGAAGTATATCGGTTTCAACAGTTTGGATGCATCGTTTGAAGTCAATCCGATAGGTTTTTGAGTTAAGCTCACAAAGGAGCTTGATGAACTTAAGAACACCTTAGTTCTACATATAAATCGGTTGTAATTTATATAACCACATTATATACATACTTCAATTGTATTCATTTCATTAGTGTGTGTGTGCGCGAGCACTTGAGAGTAGGTCCGAGCACTTGAGAGTAGGTCCGATGGGCATCGGACCTACTTTGGTTCGATGGGTTTAATCACCTTCAATTTGCTTTAAGATTCGTGCAGAACGCTTTAAACTTCGTGCATGTCTGTTTTAATTTTCATGCGCACAAATTTAAAATTAGATCGGACGGTCATCATGCTCGTTGAACCTAAAAGTAGGTCCGATGGGCATCAGACCTACTCCGTTCTCGTGCGCGAGATCCTTTATACATATTTAATTAAAATGCGAGATACTTGTTTTTCATTTTTATCATAAAAATTAATTAGGTGACAATGCATGAGAGACTCAATCTCCAATTTTCTCAAAGAAAATTCATTATGTTTATTGCATGGTTGCTATACTTTTCCTTAATTGTTCTTTGTCTTTCTAATTTTATTTACAACTTATTTAGCTACATGAATTATATCAAAATCTGATTGCAATATCTTTCATCTATCAAAGTAGCAAAGATAAACAATCAAAAAAATATACTACTAAAATCCCTATCAAACTTTTATTATATTTATTTGTATAGTCAACAAGCAAAGTGCAAGTGGAATCGATTTTTAATTTTGCAACTAAAATAATATTTTTAGTGTGAAATGTTAAATCCGATTGAAAAATTTCTTATAAATATATGTAAATAATTGAATGATTTGATTCTATTTTATTTCGCAAATGCAACCTATTTGAAATTGCGAATTTTTTTTATAAATCATAATTAAAAAAAAATATTTTTACGAAACCAACATGATTATTTTTTTTTACAAAAATCATAATAACCGAAATGGCATTTCGGTCCAGTCCTCTTTTTGAATTTTCTATGGCGGCTCATATGAAAACTTGTGAAACCAGTACCATGTTGGCACAAGTTAGTTACTTAGCTTTGTTAGACATTTCGGTTTTTATGATTTTTTTAAAAAAAAAATCATATTGGTTTCTTAGAAAAAAAAAATTTAATTATGATTTATAAAAAAATTCTGAAATTGCTACTCTTGTCACAAGCTAGCTACTTAGCTTAGCTAGGCATGCGTGTCAAAGAGGCAAGCTATCGAGGTGCTCGAGCCGACCAACATTACAAAACTTTATGATTTAATTAATTGTTCAAATGTAAAAAAATCATCAATTATCGTATGTGATAGTGGTTTCGGACTATAGGTGTCGCACCAAAGCGAAAAAATTAAGGGTAAATTTCATAATATCCCTTAAAAATTTAAAATTAAGTATTTTTTCTCTTTTAAAATTCTTAATATCACATTTACTCTTCTAAATTTTAATTTTAAAAAAGTCACAGATATACTCAATTTATTTATTATTATTTTTTTTAAACTTATTTAAAATTTATGAAGTTCAATTGACTCTTTATTAAAAAGTAAAAAATGCGTTTAACAATGTGTAGAAGACCTGATTGGCCCGTTTGTGAGGGCAAATTGTTTATTTCTCCACTGCTGATGCATACGCAATGATGTTAGGCATACGCTTGTATGTATGTCACGAGTAGGGAAATAAATCATTTGCCTTAACAAATTATTCAATCAAAAGACTAAACATTTCTTACAGGCAACATATATTTTTATTTTTTTAATAAAGGATAAAATGTGGACTTAATAAATTTAAGATGAGTTTGGATGAATTTGTTAATTTTTGAAATTTATAAGGGTAAATATAATATAAGGAGGGATCCGATTACAACACTTTTGAGTTACCACAAAGTTACCACAACCATTTGCTACATTTTCAAAGTCCAAATCGTCAATCCAAACTGTTCAACATGATTTCCACAATAAAATGTGATTGCAGATCAAATTTTACATTTTTTTGAATTTTTTTACTATTTATTAAGATGGGTACAAAATTCAATGGTCTGAATTTGACTAGTTTTTGTAAAATACTTAATAAATAGTAAAAAAATTCAAAAAAATGTAAAATTTGATCATGTTTATGATTTAATTAATTGTTTAAATTATGAAATCATCAATTATCGTATGTGATAGTGGTTTCCAAATTAGCCGAGTTTGAGCGAGTTACCTCCAACTCGAACTCAGCTCATTAAATAAATGAGCGAGTCAACTTGAGTTGGGGTGGTAATAACGAGCTGTAGAGCCAACTCGAACTAAGCTCGTTATCAACTCGAGTTGGCTTACAACTCGTTTAACCAGTTAAATCAATACAACACAAGTTATAAACGAGTTTGAGCTGAGTTTGAGCTGAGTTTGGGTTTGGTTTTGGTTATTCTGAGATTTTTTGTGTCCAAGACTGTGTAACTTTATGTAACTCGAGTTATAAATGAACGAGTTAGGATCAGCTCAAACTCAGCTCATTTATTAAACGAGTCAGCCAACTCAAGTTATAAATAAGCGAGTTGGGGTCAGCTCAAACTCAGCTTATTTATTAAACGAGTCAGCCAACTCAAGTTGGAACTAACTCGAGCTATAAATGAGCGAGTTAAAGCGAGCTGTAAATGAACGAGTTACGAGCGAGTTACGAGTTTGAGCAATTTTACCCAGCCCTATTTCGGATTATAGGTGTCGCACCAAAGCGATAAAATTAAGGGTAAATTTCATAATATCCCTTAAAAATTTAAAATTATGTATTTTTTCTCTGTTAAAATTCTTAATATCATATTTACTCTTCTAAATTTTTTAAAAAAAGTCACAAATATTTACTCAATTTATTTATTTTTTTTATTAAAACTTATTTAAAATTTATGAAGTTCAATTGACTCTTTATTAAAAAGAAAAAAATGCTTTTAACAATGTGTAGAAGACCCGATTGGCCCATTTGTGAGGGCAAATTGTTTATTTCTCCACTTCTGATGCATACACATACGCTTGTATGTATGTCACTAGTAGAGAAATAAATCATTTGCCTTAATAAATTATTCAATCAGAAGACTAAATATTTCTTACAGGCAACATATATTTTTATTTTTTAACAAAGGATAAAATGTGGACTTAATAAATGTAAGATGAGTTTGAATAGAAAAAAGTCAAAAACAATGAGTTGGATAAATTTGTTAATTTTTGAAATTTATAAGGATAAATATAATATTATGAATTTTGATGTTTACAAGGGATATACATGAAATTACCCCTCCCCCAAAAATTAATATGGTACTTGTTTAAAAGTCATTTATGTAACATATAACTTTGTTACAGTAAAAAGAAAGTTTTTTAACTGCAGCATGCTTGCTTAGAATCCAAGTTGGACCAGGACCACCCCACGTGCATTGCACGTGAGGTATACCAAAACATATCGTCCACTTGGCATGGCTCATGGGCTCATGGCTGCATATTATTTAATTGAACTAGGATATCATCAATTTGACTCACCCAATAATTTTTGCCAATTTCATATCTTGATCTCGACTACACAAAGACGACCATTTCATTTCACTCTATATATGTGTGTGTGTGTGTGTGTGTGTGTGTGTGTGTGTGTGTGTGTGTGTGCACGAGGGACAACCTTATAATTGTCTTTTTCGTTAATATTTTTTTCAATGAAAGGTTGAAGATCTGGCAATGGCATAATAAGCATAATAGCATATGCGTTTCTCTTGCAATTAAAAAGTGAGGAGAGCTATTGCCTATTGCCTATTGGTTTGTTTCATTTATCCCATCACAATACAAGCTCTCTCTTTAGTTTGTTAAAAAGATAGCATAATAGAATCCCATTCCCACGACATAATTAAAGCAAACTATTTTAATTACTAAAACCGTTAAGCAATCTTAATTTGTTATTATTGGATGCAAAAGAAAGAAATCATTTTGAAGATATTTTCCAATACCCCAAAACTGCAAAAGCCACCCTCCTAGTCCTACCCCTAGGTTCTTTTTTTTGTATCTAGTTCTCTCTCTCTCCGTGTCTCTCTCCCACACACACACTCACAACTCACAAGCATCCCTTCTCCAAAAAGAAAACCAAGCCCAAAACCTTTCCACCATTAAAATGTCTCTCTCCGTCTCTCCCACATGATACATATATAGCTAGAACTTGGCCTTTCCTGCTGGGAGGTTGAAACAGAAGATCGACCATGGATTTTGGCGGTGTACTAACCATGGATAGTTTTTTGGCATCTTCCTCCTCTTCACTAAGCACTAGCAATGACGCCTTTTCAGAGCATAACAAAGGTCTATTTGCGTCCAGTTGCCTCAAGCATACAAGGTCCAGTGGTGATCTGGAGGCTACTGATTTGGGATTTCCAAAAATGGCAAGGACTGAGATGAAAATGCGCCATGAACACTCAAAGTATTCGTCGTATAGACCTGGTTCAGGATCTCTGTTTCCTGGTGGGACCCAGATGTTGAGCTTCTCCTCTTCAGGGAAAGAAAGTGCCTCAGTTCTCTCAAGTGATGGCGCATTGCCTTACCACCACCATTCATCTCAATCTTCTCTTGAGCCTTCGTATTTTAGAAATGGAGGTAATGGCGATACTGTTATTTCTTTTATTTTTTTGTATTGTGCAAAGATGAGGCCCTTCGTTACTAATATTTGTATCTACATTTAAATTTGAAACATATACTTTTAATTGTGTTTAATTAGAAAATAAGTCTTATTTTTGTTGTGATTTCTTTTATTTCTTTAGTGGCTGGAAAGATGGGCTTTTGGGATTTACTTATTCTGTTTCTAATATATATTTCTCTTATTCCTTTAACTGTTTGGGTGATTTAATTTACTTTATTTTCTTTTTCTAGTCCAGACATGAACTTAATAATGGCATTTTTTTTTTTTTTTTGAGAAAAAGGCTGTATAAAAAAAAAGCCCAAACATTTATATTAACCATACAATCTACTACTTGTTACAAGTACCTGTGAAGAACAAACCCTCTAAAAAAAATCCCAGTGGGCGCCTTTAGTGCCTCAGTCACACACCCTTCAATGGCAATTTTTCTTGTTACCCTTTTCAAATTTATTGTGGGTGTTAAGAGATTCTCTATTTGATTCCTGTAGTTGTGACAATCTAGATCATCCTCTATTCTTTCGATTAGAAGGGAGCACTGTAGCTTCTCTTTCTGTTGTTCCCTCGTTCCCCTCTCTATAAATATTTTTAAACTTATTACTTTAATACCAAGCTCTTGTCTCTTTGATTCCAGTAGTGATTGAAATGAGTTGTCTCTTTCGTTGCATTTTTAACATAGTTTGATGGAATGATGGTCATGTCAATGGAAAAGTATGCAAGCTGTTTTCCACCTTTCTTTACTAATTACAATGATGGTTATTTTTTTTTTCATAGAAGAAAAAAAAAAACACCGTAGTTGATTGGTAGAGAGGTCCTTTTCACGGTGATATTCTTTTATTTTTATTAAAATATTAAAATTTTACAAATGTTGTTTGATGAGTCTTGTCAAGAGAAAAAGCGAGAAAAGGCCCCTTCTTTTTCTTTTGTCCCCGTAGTTGTGGCTTCTATAGAGATTATTATCCCTTTTTATGGTAAAAGATAAAATAGAAATGTAAAAAGAGGCATCTTTCGGTGTGAAAACAGCAAAGAATAAGAAACAGTATCACTGATTGTTGTGCTTCCCACCTTTCTCTCCTAACTTATTCCCTTTAAAAGATGCAATAAAAAGATACATTTTTTAACTGGTACGCATTAACACCAAACCCCTGGCTACCATTGATTTAGTTTCCTTGATAGCTGGTAGAACTCATAGAGCCCGATCCAAAATTCCAAACAGAATATTATGAGTCCGGCTACTATAACACTAGTGTCATTCCAAACTAAATAACACCACATCTTAAATCATTGGATCTACTTTAATATTCGTGTACAAGATAGCGCTGGAATGACACTAGTGTTTTGCACGAATATTAAAGTAGATCCAATGGTTTAAGATGTGGTGTTATTTAGTTTGAAATGACACTAGTGTTATAGTAGCCAGACTCGAATATTATACCCGGTTAATCTGACCCATGTATGAATTCATCTGAAACCAAATGACCCGCTACCAAACACCAGAACTGATATGAGCTGAATCCAAAAAGGATGATCTGAATGATCTAATGATGAACAAGACCCAAGCCCGATATGGCGTGAAGTTTATCGATTTCTACCAGCGGTATCTATTAATTGATACTGGTCTTAAACTAATTTTTATTAATACTTGTGTTTGTTTGATTTTAGAAGCAAGCATGAATAATGGAATAATGTCAAGGATAAGGGGTCCCTTTACACCATCCCAGTGGATGGAGTTGGAGCACCAAGCTTTGATCTACAAGTACATTATCGCAAATGCCCCTGTACCAACTGCCCTTCTCATCTCAATTAGGAGGAGCCTCGCCCCTGCTGCTTTCTCCCCCTTCTCTTCTTTCGCATCAAGCCCTAGTAAGCTATGCACTGCATACAAAGAATGATAAAACTTAGTTCACATTTTTGGGGGTTATTTATTTATACCTTACAATATTAATATTGTTGTTGCAGTGGGATGGGGGCCTCTGCACCTAGGCTACGCAGGGAGTAGTGACCCTGAGCCGGGGAGGTGCCGTCGGACTGACGGGAAGAAGTGGCGGTGCTCAAGGGACGCAGTCCCTGACCAGAAGTACTGCGAGCGCCACATCAACCGAGGCCGCCACCGTTCAAGAAAGCATGTGGAAGGCCGGACTGCCAATGCCGGCCAGGCCCCAATGAGACCTGCACCGACCCCTGACAGCAATGCTGGGGGCTCGAGTGCTGCTGCCCATACTTCTGCTGGAGACCTGAATAGGTATGATTGTAACTGTTTTCCTTTCGTTCTTTATATGTTTTCTACTATACTTTCATTTTAAAATCTGCTTAGCATAGCCTACCTTGATAAGGCAATTGGAGAGCTCAAATGAAAGAGGTTGATTTTTGGGAAAAATGTGATCATGTGTATACAATATAGTTAACCAGAATGCCAGAACAATAATCAACATGGTCGTCTGGTTTTCTTTTTCCTCCTTTTTGGCACAATTTTACCAAACTGAACGCTAACCTTCTTTTTTGGATCTTGCAGGGCTTTGCTGAATGAGCCAAACACGACTGATCACGGGTCCCCAAGTCTCTCTCTCCTAACTTGTACAAACCAGAAAGCACTTGAAACTTCATTTTCCAACGGAAATAAACCCGAAAACATGTTTGAAGCTACTAACGGGTGGACCCAGATTGAAGAGGCCCAATCCGAAGCAACACAACTATCTATAGCCATACCTGTGGCTACCCCCGACTTCTCTTCATCTTGGTCTAGTCATGAGAATCTAAGCCTAGCACCAATTGCCTTATCTCATACCTTCAATGGCACCATACCAGTGTCATGGGAATCTTCTGTTGGTGGTCCATTAGGGGAGGTTTTAAACAATTCCAATACTAATTATGCATCAAAAGATCAAAGCAACAACTGTAGGTCTCTAAATTTATCGACTGACAGCTGGGATTTAATCCCTAATTTGAATTCATCTCCAACAGGCGTACTTCAAAAGAATAACTTTGGATCTGTCTCGAGCAGCAATGTGAGTAGCCCAAGGCCAGACAATGGGGTTATATGTAGTGATCAGTCAATTACATTGCTTTAAGGGATTCTACAAGAAAAATTGTTATTGAGGTGTGCTATAATAACTAACATGACCTGTGTGGATTGGGGAGAGTGCATTGAGGTTTGATGGTTGCTAGAACCGGTTCCTGATGTTAAAATCAGAAAAATTAATATTTGGTGCCCCCCACCCCCCTGCTATGCCACCTATGTAACTGGGTCCTGCTGTTGTGTGGGGGCCTTGTGCAGTGGGGGTTGGGGAAATGAGGGGAGAGGAGAGGTTATGGGGCAGTACTAAGAATTTTACTCAGTTTGTTTATTAATATTTTTCTTTGAAACCTCTCATTATGTGTTTTAAGTTAGCTTATGTAGTTTGTTGGCTGTTTGTATTTGAAGGATTTCCTCTGAGGCCAAGGGTTTTGATATCTATCTGGCCTTGGTTACATGTAAAAGTTTGGATTTAATTGTGCGGTTAACAATTTATCTAATTTGGTTTGTAATGTGTTTGATCTTGAGTTAGAGCCTCTCTCCAATTACAGAATTTAAATTTATTTATCACATGATTCACATAAAAAAAATCAGTTACTTTTTCACATCAATTCAACATATTGCTAATTTAGCAATTATTTTACATTCCTACAATTAAAATTGAGGGCTCAAATGCTCCAATGATTTCATGCTCTAATCATACGTCGCATCTTTTATCTCTGATTTCAATGTCCAAACAGACGATCTGAACTGTTCAAAATATCATCTATATTAAAATATGCTTAGGGACCAGATTTTATATTGTTTGGAATTTTTTTACTATTTCTTAATAGAGGTACAAAATCACAGTTTTTTAGATAGTCCAATTTTTTTTTAAAAATTGTGATTTTGTATCTATCTTAAAAAGTAGTAAAAAAAAAATTCAAAAAATATAAAATTTAGTTTCCAAGCACATTTTAATGTAGATATCATTTTGAGCTGTTCGAATTGTTTGTTTGAACTTTGAAATCGGAGATAAAGATGTGGCATATGATTGAGACATGAAAATAATAGGGCATTTGAGTTCTCCTCGTTAAAATTAGAAGTGTCATATATATACCTTTTATAATTTGTTTGTAAGTGAAATGGAGATGCTCTCATATTGGTCGGGATTTTCTTCGGTTGAATAGTATCATGTATCCACTTGTATAAGGATTCAGATCTTCTCCGGTACCGTAATAGAGAATCTTTTATAATTACTTGATCTGGACCGTTCTTCTTAATTTGGCACGAATCTCAAAGCCCAATAATATTGTCCCCTCCGTCAGCCCGAATCCTAAAACGGTTGGGAGTTAGGGCCTGTTCGTTTGTCACGGGATTGTGCGGGATGGGATTTGACGGGTTCGGGAACCAAGTTTTTTATTTGCGGGAACCCATACTCATAGTATGTACAGGAATAATTATGGGAATGTATTAAATGAGTGTTCGGTTGTACCGTGGGAATAGTTGTGGGAATTCTTATTTTTCTTTCTAAAATTGATGATATCAATAAAATAATTATTAATTAAATCAAATTAAATCAAATAAACAATAGCATAACAATACTTGTACCGTAAGCTTGTTATCCGATCACTATTAAATTCGGTTGTACCACGGGATTAGTTGCGGGAAATCATATTTTTCTTTTTAAAATGTTTGATATTATACAGTTTACTTTATTAATAAAATCAATAATGCAATTAAATAAATAAATAAAATTTAACATAACATTACTTATTAATTATTATTTTATAAATATAAATATTATTTTATTATTAAATGAGAAGAATTTAATAATAAGAATATACACTCTCTTTGTTTTTTGTTTTTTATGAATAACTTAAGGCATGATATATATAATTCAGTTACAAAATTAAAACTTTCATCTCTTGAGAAGGAACTAACCAAAATTATTCAGGACGAATATTTTAACAAAATGCATGAGGTATAATTGTTGAGTATTTTAGTGTTGAGTATTTTAGATATAATGATTTGGTACTCTTTTTGCCTTTAATATTTATAAACCTTCGTACTCAAAGAATAGGTTAGTTGCAAGCGCACAACCTATCGATTGTAGTATTTAGGTGTCGATCCGCAGGGAGAGAGGGAAACACTAATTTTTAATAAAGAAAACTACTTTTAAAACTAAACAATAAAAGTAAAGTGGGGGGGGGGGGGGGTTTGTTCTAAAATCCTAATGTTGGGTTCAATACCCGAAAGAGAGGAGTTTCAAACAATAAATGTAAATAAAATAAAGAGAAGAAAGATTGGGTTGTTTTCAAGTTTAAGGAGATCTAGGGGTATTCGGTCTACAATTCCTTGCTAATTCTATTTATTCGGTTTGTTTAAATTCATGTTTGATTTGATGAGGTTTCTAACCTATGTTAGCCTTTGGAACAAATATTAATACAACTACTTTGGGTGGATGGATTAATGTGCCTCGAATTCTAGGGCTGTCACTAACCTAGAGGGATATTTAATCACATGCTTCAAAGCATATATCGATATTTGTTCTAAGGTGTCCTAATTAGGATTTGCCTTCGCCTTTCGGTCCTTCACCAAAATCCTAACCTTAATTTCTATAGTTCCGGATTGGATATCAAAGTATGGTCGCTTCTAACCCAATCCTAAGGTGTGTCTTTATGGTTTCAATTAGTAGTCTCCTCATGACCAATGCCGGAATTTAATAAACTTAAAGCGGAAAAACACGATCAACGCGATTTCAAAACTACTTCAATTCAATAAACCCTAACCAGGTGAACTCAAAGGAACGAGTACTAATGAAATTCATAAAGAATAAATCACAGAAATTAACAATCAAATCCGATAACACAATCATAATAAAAACAAATATCCGAATAAGATAGAATTAAACAAGTTCATGCATTGACCTAAACCCCTAGAAAGAGAACTACTCTCTCTTGGAGAGATCCATAACAAAGATTGGCAAAAACAATAAGAAATGAGATAAAGAAATGATTACACCCTTTCTTAGATCTAAAACCTCGATCTTGCCGACTCCTTGCTTGAATCTTCTTCTTCTCCTTCCTTGAAAAGCCTTCGAGAATTTCTGCAGGATCTCTCTCTCTCAATTTGTGGAAAGATGGATATAATAATGGATATGTACAATAATGGATCCTGAGAGATGTGGTCTCCTTAACCTTATATAACATTTTCTGAACTTGGAGATCAAGTCGTTTTATTTTCGGCGCCCACTAAGCCCACTAACTTCTATATTTCTAATTCTGTGATTAATAACTTGGAGACCAAGCTATTCTAATTTTGGCGCCCACTAAGCCCACTAACTTTCCATATTTAGCAGTTTTTCAGGCTGGAGCGGCCATTGATGTGGATGTACAGAATTATATATTCCGAATTTGGATTTGTTTCCTTCATGAAAGTTGTAGATCTCTTTGTCCTGGTTCCGTCAAGCTTTGAATCACCCAAATCAGAGTTCGTATGACCAAAATATGGCCAAAATACGAACTGTGTGTCGGCTGAGTGCGTCCGCACTCGGGTCAGTGCGTCCGCACTGCGCTCGGACTTTTCTGTTTTCTGTGTCTGATGGCTGAGTGCGTCCGCACTCTGGGTCAGTGCGTCCGCACTGGGCTCGGTTTCTCCTGTTTTGCTCTGAAATTCAAACGGGCATAACTTCTGATCCGTAACTCCGTTTTCAGTGTTCTACCACTTTTCGGAAAGCTTGCGAGAAGATCTACAATTTGCTCCATTTCCTGTAACTTAAATAGACTTCGGCAGTAACTTGATTTTTGGATATATTTCATTCTATTATCTACTAAAATACAAGATATTTGGTGCTATTATGTAATAAAAATCAGACCGAACATGTATATAATTTAGACCTTTCATTTAGATATAGGAATTTGGTACTCTTTTTGCCTTTAAAATTTATAAACCTTCGTACTCAAAGAATAGGTTAGTTGCAAGCGCACAACCTATCAATTGTAGTATTTAGGTGTCGATCCGCAGGGAGAGAGGGAAACACTAGTTTTTAATAAAGAAAACTACTTTTAAAACAAAACAATAAAAGTAAAGTGGGGGGGGGGGGTTGTTCTTAAAATCCTTATGTTGGGTTCAATACCCGGAAGAGAGGAGTTTCAAACAATAAATGTAAATAAAATAAAGAGAAGAAAGATTGGGTTGTTTTCAAGTTTAAGGAGATCTAGGGGTATTCGGTCTACAATTCCTTGCTAATTCTATTTATTCGGTTTATTTAAATTCATGTTTGATTTGATGAGGTTTCTAACCTATGTTAGCCTTTGGAACAAATATTAATACAACTACTTTGGGTGGATGGATTAATGTGCCTCGAATTCTAGGGCTGTCACTAACCTAGAGGGATATTTAATCACATGCTTCAAAGCATATATCGATATTTGTTCTAAGGTGTCCTAATTAGGATTTGCCTTCGCCTTTCGGTCCTTCACCAAAATCCTAACCATAATTTCTATAGTTCCGGATTGGATATCAAAGTACGGTCGCTTCTAACCCAATCCTAAGGTGTGTCTTTATGGTTTCAATTAGTAGTCTCCTCATGACCAATGCCGGAATTTAATAAACTTAAAGCGGAAAAACACGATCAACGCGATTTCAAAACTACTTCAATTCAATAAACCCTAACCAGGTGAACTCAAAGGAACGAGTACTAATGAAATTCATAAAGAATAAATCACAGAAATTAACAATCAAATCCGATAACACAATCATAATAAAAACAAATATCCGAATAAGATAGAATTAAACAAGTTCATGCATTGACCTAAACCCCTAGAAAGAGAACTACTCTCTCTTGGAGAGATCCATAACAAAGATTGGCAAAAACAATAAGAAATGAGATAAAGAAATGATTACACCCTTTCTTCGATCTAAAACCTCTCCTTGCTTGAATCTTCTTCTTCTCCTTCCTTGAAAAGCCTTCGAGAATTTCTGCAGGATCTCTCTCTCTCAATTTGTGGAAAGATGGATAAAATAATGGATATATCGTAGTTGATGAAATTCTTCTCCTTTTATAGCCAAAGGCCTTGCCCAATTTAGATGATAGAAGTGGAGTTAGTGGGTGCACTCATCAGACTGCCATGTCTATTATTGGCCTTCTAAAACGTGTTCCTTGGAGGCCAAGAATAGAGAACCTCTTGAAAATCCAAATTTCTGGCTGTCTGCGAGTCCAGTGCGTCCGCACTGGATCTGAGTGCGTCCGCACTGGGTCGCACTATCTCCAAATCTCCTTTGGTTCCAAGTTTCCTTTTCTGGATTTTCTGCAAAATTTCCTGAGTGCGTCCGCACTGAATCTTAGTGCGTCCGCACTGGCCTTGAATCTTCTATTTTTCTGGAAATTCTGGAAGTTGCAAAAATCGGCTAAGTAGCGAGTGCGTCCGCACTGGAGGTTGAGTGCGTCCGCACTGCGCTCGGACTTTTTGTCTGTGAGGTCTGCGATGCTGGAAAATTGGCTAAGTGCTGGGTGCGTCCGCACTGGCTGTCAGTGCGTCCGCACTGGACGATTTTTCTTCATTTTGCACTGTTTCCTGCATTGAAACATCGAGCTAACGCAGTAACTTGATTCTTGGTGTATTATATTCACTTTATATTCAAAATACAAGATATTTGGTGTTATTTTATGATAAAAACTAGATCGACGGTGTATATAAAATACACCTATCAATAATCTTATTTCTATTTCATCTCTACTTGAACATGACATCATCAATTATTGAAAAAAGGGTTAATATCAAACATATCCGGAAAATTCCAGATTTCATTGCATTTAGGTGAGGTATGCTCACAAAAATTAATTAAACTCAAGTTACACAAAAAAAAATATTTTGAACAAATAACAATCAAGTGAGAGATTAAGTAGCAGCTCAAGTGTTTGGGGAAAAAAAAATGGAGTTGGACTAGATAAATTTGTTCCCACCATTTTAGCCTAGATGTTCCCAACAAATGAAAAAAAGATGAGAATATTTTGGGAAAATTTTGACCATCCGAACGGTGCTGTAGGATTATAATCCTACTCAACCCAAAACCCACCTGTTCCCTGACGTCCGAACACACCCTTAATCTCACACCGTAAAGTGAAGGAAATCTTTTACAGTAATGGAGAGGATATTTGTCCCTTGTATAAAACGAAAAATAAGTTGATAAAGCACTATCTACTAATGTTATTTGACTCTGTCAAACTGCAATAATCGAGAAGGCATTATGACTTATAAGCACATTGAAGGCAGGAATTGGATTGTTAAATATTAAAATGCATGCTCGGTGTAAATCATGACTCGATCGTGAATGTACGCAACATATCTTTCCCTCTAGTAGTAATTAAGCAGTCAGATATCTCTCTCTCTCATGCATGCATACTTGACACTGCTGGGATCATTGCCTCTACAGGACCCTACTACAGTTGGAGAGAGAGAGAGAGAGAGTATATTTGCCCAGAATTTTTTATTTTTAGAAATTATACAAAAATAATATACGATATTAAATATGAGTGAGGCTACGGTACTATGCATAGCACGGATTGGGTCCGTGCTACGGCTCAATATTTGAGTTTTCAAAATCCTAACAGTCGATCCAAACCGTTCAACATGATTATAAAATGAATATGTACTTGCAAATCAAATTTTACATTTTTTTTATTTTTTTTACTATTTTTTTAGATAGGTAGAAAATCACTGTTTTTGGATGGTCCAGAATTTTCAGATCAAGTGATTTTCTACCTATCTAAAAAAATAGTAAAAAAAAGTTCGAAAAAATGTAAAATTTGGTTTGCAAGTACATATTCATTTTATAATCATGTTGAACGGTTCGGATCGACCGTTATAATTTTGAAAACTCAAATATTGAGCCATAGCACGGACCCAACCATGCTATGCATAGTACCGTAGCCTCACTCATTAAATATATTGCGGTAAAATTTTGATGTATGCAATAAAAGGAACTGAATCATTGTTCAGTTTCTTTATAATTACCTAATTAAAAGAACCGCATCAATGGTTCAGTCCCTTTAACTGCCACACCAAAACTCATAACTACACGGTAGACTACACCAAAATTCGTCCTCTAAAGGTAGAAGAAAAGGAGGCTGCACCAACATTAATTTACACTATTTGTATATTTGTTGCTAATTAGTTATTGTACTTTCCTAATTACAATTAATATAGTCGTTGATCCTTAGTAATTTTATCTTCTAAATATGACTCTAAAGTTGTTTATTCCCACCACAACTTCCCTGTGACCTCCCATCTCCATGCAATTTTATCTTGTAAATGTGTAAAAGATATTTGACGAATGATATGGAGTATCTCAGTCCATTCTTTATGCTTCATACCTAGTAGTACAATTCTAAATCTAATACATTGTCCTTGAGATTGTATTACTTCATCTAAATGAGCTTCCTTATTTATGCAAACTCTGTATAAAGCAGGATATCTAGTTGCTAGTGTACAGTTATCAAACCACAAGTCTTGTCAGAAAAGCACTGTTGTTTGTATCCCTAGTTCATATCTAGTACTCATTTGTCCTATGTATTCTAATTTCATGGTTGCAGCCCAAAAAGAAGACATGGGAACCCTATTGTCACTGTAATATTTAAATAATATGAGGGTTTTCCATCTGCTAGAGTAGGAGTTGTTCTTCAATTTCCACCACCATTTAAGTAACAGTGAAATATTCATTGAATGTAAATCTAAAATCCCTAATTTACCATATTGTTTAGCTAAGCATGCTATAGATCAATTAATCAAATAATATTTTTTCTTTGAAGTGTTTGACCCTTCCCACAAAAGTTTTCTTCTTAAGCAATCCAATTTTTTAACACCTGTTTTGGTATTTTGAAAATAAATAGAGTATAGAGTGGTATAGAAGATAATACTGAGTTCAACAATGTTACCCTACCACCACTTGACAGCAATTGACCTTTCCAATGTTGTAATTTGCTTTGTGCTTTATCTATTAAGAAATTCTAGTCACTTGTTTTCAATTTCTGATCAGCTAATGGTAGACCTAAGTACTGTGTAGGGAATGTCTCCCGTTTACATTTGAAAATTTGGGCTAAAGTATTATCAGGCTGAAGATTAAGAGGATACATTTATGTTTTCGCAAAGTTCATCTTTATACCAGACAAGCTTCAAATACATCATGGCCCACCATGCTGCTTCTACAATCTTTTCTTGAGCTTGTAGAAACAATATGGTGTCATCTGCATAATGACAATTGGTAATGACTTTACCATTGATGCGTGGAGGTCCCAGCCCTCTGAGTACATTAGCCTGATTCTCTTTATGAAAAAAATTTCCTAGTGTGCCTGTTGTTAAAATATATATGAATAGAGACAGTGAATCTCACTGCCTCACTCCTCATCTTTTGCAATAAAAGTATTATGTGAGTTCTCCATTTACTATGATATATGATTAAGAGCTGTACAACCATGCTTCAATCCATATGATTCATTTTTCTCCAAAACCTCTACTATGCAAAACCTCCAAAAGGTAGTCCCAATTAATTTTATCATAAGTTTTTTCAAAGTCCACTTTGATGACTACCCCTTGCTGTTTTGCTAGTTGGTATGAGTGTATAATTTCTTGACTAAGAACTACATTATCTAATATATATATCTATTTTTAAAAAATGCAGCTTGACTATCATCTATGAGTCTATACTCACTCTTTCTAGTATATTAGTTAGCACTTTAGATAACATTTTAAAACTACAATTAACTAGACGAATGGATCTAAATTTTCTAACGTGGGATGCTCCTTTTTCTCTTGGGATGAGACAAATGTAGGACTTATTCAATTTGTGTAAATTAAGAGTATAGTCCGCAATCTATCTAATATCCTATATTATTTTTATATGATTTCTAAAAATAAAAATAAATTGATACTCGGCAGCCGCTGCCTGCCAAGCTTTTAAAACAAGCAAGAGAGAGAGAGAGAGAGAGCACCTGCCATCCGCTGTTATGATTTTGAAAGAAAGAGAGTTGTGTTATTTTAGAGAGCAATGAGTAGTGGCTCTAAAGTTTATTGATGGGTACCTTTTTTCTGTGAATTTAGAACATTTCAAGCCCGAACGCCACCGAAATTTGAGTCAATTCGTTTTCTCATCCGGCAAACTTTTGTGACTAGCTAGCTTTACGGACTCAAATTATCTGCATGCTTCCCTGCAGTAAGATTTGGATCATATTAGATTTTGGATGCTTCTAATTAACCAATTAATACTTGTCATTTTAATTGCTGTTTGGGACTCAAATTTTGAAAGGAACAATTAATGACCTCTTGAGTTACAGTATTGCATATATAATTTTCATATTCGCAATTAATGTATTTCTATATTTAATTAGGAACAGCTTTAAAAAGACAACTACTTTCGCTATCATGGATATACAGTAGGATTTTCCTTTCTTGATCCATGTCTCTGCATGCATCACTGGCTGATAGAGAAAGCAGGAGTGCTGTCCTACTGCCACTGTGCCACTGACAGCTTCTTGCTGCCTTAATTGCACTGCGTATATTTTTTAACTAATTTTGACCCTGTTTGACTATGCTTCTGATCAGTATAGCTATATGTATATATATGAGGGATGCTTCTATGTACCTAAGGACCTATTTGTAAAATGAGCATATTTTCATTTTCAAAATTCAAACAGTCGATCCGACCGTTCAACATTATCTCCATATTAAAATGTACTTGGAGGTCAAATTTTACATTTTTTTGAATTTTTTTACTATTTATTAAGTATTTTGCAAAACTAGTCAAATTCAGACCATTGAATTTTGTACCCATCTTAATAAATAGTAAAAAAATTCAAAAAAATGTAAAATTTGATCTCCAAGTACATTTTAATATGGAGATAATGTTGAACGGTCGGATCGACTGTTTGAACTTTGAATAAAAATATGCTCAATTTACAAATAGGTCCTTAGATGCATAGAAGAATTTGCCTATATATATATAGTCTGAAGAACATATGATCGATCTATCACCTAATCCTAAGATAAATATTATCATAATTTGCATTGGCAGCCTCGCTTAGCTATTGCGCTTTGGGCTTTGGGCTTTTGGCCCATATTATTTTGCCCATACGAGAGGCCTATGGAGGAGGCCGTGCTCTTCTCCTGTTCTTTTTAAGCAATTCTTTGAGCTGCTTGTTTGCTTCAATTCAGTCTTGACGTTTCGTAAAGAGAAAAGAAGGGAAAAAATGAGGAAGGAAGTGATAAGGGTGTAGGGTATAATTTTCTTTGAGCGTGTCAAAGCAATCAATGTGGTGAACTTCGAAAGTCAGATTAAGCCAACAAGACATGAATTAATTATGTTTCGGTATAAAACCTACTGTATATAATTCATTTGTACTGGTAAAGAGAGGAATAAAAGAGAAGATGTATTTGAATCTTTTGTATTTTGTATTGATTAACAGGAGATGATTACACGCCTTTAAATAGGCTTCTCAATTACATTCCTTGCTGTACTAGAAGTTAAAACAAATTGATGAGCTGTGCATAGAACAAATAACGGCTACTGGTAATTCTCAGAATTGGCAGGGAATAGAAGAATCATTTTGGAAGAGATCATCTCAAGTTTTGTGTGGAATGGAGAACTCCAGTTCTATTGTTTATTATTCGGACTTGGGGCCTTGGGGGCCTGACGAGGTGCTAGATAAGAGTTGGCGCACTTACGACTGTTTCACGAGATTTGGAATTTCTCATTTCTGCACTCCTACTCATCAGATTCAGAATTTCAGATTAACCTCAACACAAGTCTGTTTTTATGTGGCATGTCATCATGCTACAATCATATGGCACACGATCAGGCAGAACAAAATTTTACAAGCCTATATAAATAAGCGTTCTGAAATTATGATTTATGAGGAGACTAGTAGTAAAGTTCTTGCAAAATAAAAATTTTACAGGATAAAACTGAAAATTTTCAATATACAGGGGAGTTTTGCCTCTTGTCCTCTACCAGTGTATATGTGTGCCTTATTGTCGAGTCTTGCTAGTATGACATCGGTGTCATATGACACCAACTACAAAATTGATTGGATAGACTTCAAACAACTAATCCAAACCGTTTAAACCGATTTACTTTATCAATGATGCATTTACATGCAAAATTTTTATATTTCCTAGTTAGTTTAGTATCAAATCAAGCTGTAAACAATGTTGAAAAATGAATGTATTAAAATTAACTTAAAAACTCACACATTTGACCGCTTGACTTGATACTAAATAAATTTGAAAAATTATAAATTTTGCAGGTAAACGCACAACTAATGAAATAGATCAGTTTGAACGGTTTGAATTCACTGTTTGAAGTCGATTCGATAGGCTGAAATGACACTAATGTCATACTAGCCTGACAACAACAACAAAAAATGTTTGTAATATCCGCAATTTTTTTAGTTATAGTACGTTTTGTTACTAAAAGTTTGATTGTCAATTATTTTGTATCTTTATTAACAATAAGAGAATGCAATCGTAATCTTTTGTATTAATTATTTAACTAAAATGTCAAGTTACTAAGATGACAGCTTATTACTTTTCGTAATCATGAAAATTTACTTTTTTAGAATATATTTTTGCTTATGTTCTTTATGAATATTTTTTTTTCCAAAAGAAAGCAAATTGTTTTCCTACAAATATTTTTTTTCCAAAAGTTGCCATTTGTCAAGCATGCATGACTGCATGAGTCAACTTTTTACATGAGGGATTTTTAGCATGACTGCATGAGTCAACTTTTTTTTTCAGTTGAAACCACCGTTAGCATAAGTGCCATAGAAGATCAAATCCTTCTCAATAATTAGAAAGGAGTGAGTCTATGCAGGGGCGGATCTACTGTAGCACAGGGTAGGGCAACTGCCCTACCCTGAAAATCCAAAACTAATTTACAAATACTGGATTTTGGGCCTTTGCCCTACCCTGAAAATTGATATTGCCCTACCCTGCAACCCAATTAAAATAACTGGCCTATTGTATATTAAATTTGGTAAATTATATAAGATACAGTCCAATTAAATTCAATTCGAAACCCGATTCAATAATTTCTTGCCCTACCCTGATCAAAATCCTGCATCCGCCCCTGAGTCTATGCTACTATGCATATCACCGGTTGGTCCGTAATACGGATCAATATTTTTGTTTTCAAAATTCTAACGGTCGATCCGAACCGTTCAACATGATCCCGTTAAGAATATGTACTTGCAAACTGAATTTTATATTTTTTAGAATTTTTTTTACTAATTTTTAAGGTAGATAGAAAATCACTTTATCTAAAAATTCTGGACCATCCAAAAACAGTGATTTTCTACCTATCTAAAAAAATAGTAAAAAAATAGTAAAAAATATAAAATTCGGTCAGTAAGTACATATTCATATGAAAATCATATTGAACGGTCGGATCGACTATTAAGATTTAAAAAACAAAAATATTAATCCGTAATACGGACCAAATCGTGCTATGCATAGTACCATAGACTCACTCATTAGAAAGTATCAACAACCAATATAAAATGGCATGTAATTGGGATGATCTTAAAAGGAAGAGAAAAGAAAATGAAGTTTTAACATCTATGACAAGTGCTCTGTGATCATGCATATATATATATATATTTCACGGAACCAACGACTTAAAATTGACTAATACCGCATTTAATTAGCTTGTGAAACATAATAATTGATGGATCATATCAATATCATCACATAAATATATTCCAAAAGTAGTTTAATCAACCGAGAAACAGGAGCATGATTATAATTAAGTAGCCGGTGCTTTTAGCACCTAAAAGAAGCTGATAAGGAACTAAAGTTGGAACATCACAATCATAACACAAAACTTATAGAAAGTGTGAACTCTTATTTAACTTTAATCAACCAAACTCAAACAATTAATTATATAAGCATGTCCATAGGCCGACATATATTAAATGAGGAGGGATCAAGTTACAACAAATTTGAGTTACAACAAAATTACAATAACCATTTTTTCCATTTTCAAAGTCCAAATCGTCGTCAAACGTTCAACATGATCTCCACAATAAAATGTGCTTGCAGATCAAATTTTACATTTTTTTTGAATTTTTTTACTATTTATTAAGTATTTTATAAAAAATAGTCATATTCAGACCATTAAATTTTGTACCCATCTTAATAAATAGTAAAAAAATTCAAAAAAATGTCAAATTTGTTGTAAATGAAAAAAAATAGTTGTTGTAACTTTGTTGTAACTCAAATTTGTTGTAACTTGATCCCTCCTCATTAAAAATATATATTTAATTACACTTTGTCCTAACTATACATGAATTAGTATTTCTACAATGCACAACTACATAAATCTAAGATAATATCATCAAGTATTGCATCTCCAATCTCCATTGCAATTCCTTTAATTTCAGAGCTGAATTCTTTCCACCTGGGTGTCTCTGTAATATCTTTAGATATAATTATGTTTCTTAATTTCTCCAACTCAATTATATGGTTTTCCAATAAATCAGATTGCTTTTCCTTTTTCTCCTCTGACATCAAAATTTGGCCTTCAAAGTCCCAATTTCTCTCTTGATTATATCCACTAACAGAAGATGGAGGAGGTTTCCTTTTGAACTGGTCTTGATCAAGAAGAGGTTTTAGAGTCTTCTCAAAATCAGGGGTGTATGCTGTCTCAAGTAACTTATTGAAAATATCCAAGATTTTGGGGTCTAAAATGAATGTTTTTTGGGGTTTGGGTTTCTCTTCTTCGCCTATAATTGAAAGAACATAAACAAATACTGTCAATTCTTATGAAATCAATGGAATCTAGCTAGAACATATGCTTTTCTTCACCTACTCATGAATGCAATAAAAAAAAAAAAAAACTTCATTCTTTTGAAATTTCAAAACCAATTTATATTGCATACAAGGAAGAAAAATAAATCAAACAATTCATACATGGATGAAGTAAAAAATTGAAATTTGAACTTACTCTGGCTAGCAGGGGAGCTTCTGTAAGAACCCAAATCAAATACTGAAACTGGACTGAGCTGCTTAATATCCATCTTGTTCTCACAAAATCTCTCTGAATGCTCAAATGCCTGATCACTTTTAATATTATCATCCCGGTCCAATGCCCGTTTCGGGTATTTTATTTGCGCAAATTTTGAAAGTAGTATTCTTTTCAAGAAACCTTCTCTCCTCCTCTTTCTTTTGAACTGGCTACTTGTAAACTTGCGAAGCATTCTCTTTTCATTTCCAGGCCAACACATGATTGGAGCTTCTTCATCTAAGAATCTCGTAGAGTATCCTTTTTCCAAAAGGTACATGTCTAGAAAGAAGGGCTCTTGCTCTTCTTCTAGAAGCTCATAGAGGTGCCGCCGCGCTTTCGGTGAAGATGTAGAAGAGGGATGTGCCATGCTGGAATTAGAAGAAGAAGGGAGGTATAGAAGACGAAGAGATGGAGAAGGAGATGCGCTTCATTTATATATACTACAGGAAAATGGGGTGATGATATTAACACTACATATTTTTTTAATGACACAACAATATTTAAATATTTATAATATAGACAATTTTACCCTTCATCAAGTATTTCATTTAGAAATTGATTCTCTCTCATATCTTATCATAAGATTTTCTTTCCTTAAGAGTTATGTTTATAAAATATGTTATTTTTTGTTTAAAATCTATTTATATCTCATATATTATTTTATGATTTTTTTCCCTTAAAAGTTAGATTTATAAAATTGGTAAATAGTTTGTTGTTTTCATTATTTATTTTCGTCACATCTTAAGATTTTAAAACATACAATTTTCCATCAGATATATTTTCTGTATTAATAATTAATATCTAAGTTTCAGATCCCTTCATTTTTCCATTTTAATCAAATTTAGCGTAACTGGCAAGTCAAAATCTATTCATTTATAGAAATTATTTAAAATAATATGGCAAAATAGATGGATTATAGGAGATTTCGATCTTATGAAGAATCATTAATTTGATAATTTTTTAGGCAATTATAAAAGAATCGAATCAATGATTCAGTTTCTTTATCATACCACATCACACTTTCTTATAATTTCATACAGATATATGAACCACTGTCACAGAAAATCTGAGTAGTTAAGTAAACCGAATCAATCAATTATTTGATTCCTTAGGGAACTGCATCAATGATTTGGTTTTTTCTATGAAATCAAAATTTCTTTACACTTCATTCAATTTTTCTATATTATTTGTAAATAATTTCTACAATAAAAAAATATTTGGTAAAGCCGTCACACGGACAATTAAACCTTATCATCGTGAAGTAGGGGTGAAAACGGTATGGATAATATTCCGTGATTTTTATTTTTACCCAAAAAAAATATATTTTAATATAAATAACCAGATTTTTAAAAGATTTTTATTTCTACCCAAACCGCTAGGAATCCTAGCGGTCCGAATTTTTAATTCGGACCGCTAGGAATTCTAGCGGTCCGAATTCTGAATATCAGCGGGGGTCAGCAGCCGGTATTTGAATTCTAATTTTTAGTCACCGGACCTGAATAGACTCGGTCTACAATACACCGAATCGCTGATAGCTTGAGCTTTGCACGGGCTCTGCGTGCTCCAGGTTTAGGCAAAATGAAGGGGTCAAAAAAATGTTCGGCGCTCATATCTGATTTCTAATTCTAGTTGCGGGATTCGAGTAGAACTGGTTTACGGTGCACCGAATCACTGACCACTTCAGGTGTCATGTGAATTCTGCATGGTCCGGATTTAGGGAATTAAAGGGGTCACACATAGCGGTCTACTCGAATAGACTCGGTCTGCTGAATTCACACGAAGTACAAAATTGTAAAGTTGTGAGAAATACTCATCTCTGAAGTGTATATATATATTTTAAAAGAGAGTAGGTTTAAAATATCTAATTGTTTTCTTAATCACGTCTCGCATCTTTATCTCTATATTCAAAATCTAAAAAGTCCATTTAAACTGTTTAACATAATTTCTATATTAAAACATGCTTAGAGACTAAATTTTAATATTTTTTTATGAAAATTTTACTATTTTTTATACAAGTACAAAATTATTGTTTTTCAGAAGATTCTGGACCATCTAAAATTAGTGATTTTGTACCTATTTAGAAAAATAG
Source organism: Carex parvula (assembly GCA_025461045.1). Taxonomy (NCBI): domain Eukaryota; kingdom Viridiplantae; phylum Streptophyta; class Magnoliopsida; order Poales; family Cyperaceae; genus Carex; species Carex parvula. Next base: position 551,506 of record JAJGRW010000042.1, read on the forward strand.
TAAAAAGTTTTTACGAAATATAAAATACGCTTTCCAAGCACATTTAATAAGGAGATTATGTTAAGCAGTTTGAATCAATTATTTAAATTTTGAAATAAAAATAAAAATATGAGGCATGCTTAAGACATAAAAGTAAATGAAACATTTTAATCATACTCATCAAAATAAGGGATAAACTTTATACGGAAATTAAATCTATGGTTATTTTTTTATTTAAATAAAAGTTTATGTACACTTCGACATTTCAATTTTAGCATACATATTTCATTATTAAAGACGTTACTATCTAGGCTTGCAATTCATAATAATTATCTTAAAAAAGCAATTTTTATAAAATTCAATCAATTACCATATCCATTAGCATAATTAGTATATCATTTTTATAAATAAATGAAGCATTAAAGCTAGCTTCCTCCCCGGACCATGCAGAATTCTAATCCGAGTCTATTCGAGTAGACCGCTATGTGTGACCCCTTTAATTTCCCTAAATCCGGACCATGCAGAATTCACACGACACCTCAAGTGGTCAGTGATTCGGTGCACCGTAAACCAGTTCTACTCGAATCCCGCAACTAGAATTAGAATCAGATATGAGCGCCGAACATTTTTTGACCCCTTCGTTTTGCCGAAACCCGGAGCATGCAGAGCCCGTGCAGTTTTCAAGCTGTCAGCGAAGCGGTGTATTGTAAACCGAGTCTATTCATGTACCGTGACTAAAAATTAGAATTCAAATACCGGCTGCTGACCCCCGCTGATATTCAGAATTCGAACCGCTAGGATTCCTAGCGGTCCGAATTAAAAATTCGGACCGCTAGGAATCCTAGCGGTTTGGGTAGAAATAAAAATCTTTTAAAATCTGGTTATTATATTAAAATATATTTTTTTTTTTGGGTAAAAATAAAAATCACGGGATAATATTCGATCCATATTTGATCCGTGTTTGAAAAATTAGATGTGGATATCCGATATTCGAATATCCGTCTGGATATAAATACTGATATGATTTTACGTTTCAATTATCCGTATCTGAATAGTAAATATATATCGTATATTTTAATATATATTATGCAAAAATATTGTTATTCACCATTAAAATTAGATAAATATTATAAACTTTGGTATTTTTAATATTATTTTAATAAATATCGGATCCAATCAATATCCGTATATATATCCGGTTGTTATCAAATCCGTATCCGTATCTGGAAAATTAAAAAAGATATGAATATGATTTTAGTACTATCCGCTCCGTTTTCACTCCTATCGTGAAGTCATCATAATAATTTGCTTACATGGACAATGATGTGGACAGAAATATTTTTGTTCACAGCTCATGCCGACAGTAAAAATTTAGAAAAATAAACGCTAATGTCTTAATCTATATCATCAATGCATTATTAAAGTGAGAAGAATAACACAAACATTCGCGTGGGCATATTTCTCATCAGATATTGGAGTTTCACGTCACACTGTCACAGTACTTCGCGTGGGCATTTTTCTATCTTTATTTCTGAATATACATTAACAGTCAAACAATTTTGATATAAATTGATTTTTTAGATTAAAATTGAGAAAAAAATTTGGAACCTCGTCTATCTAACTGTTCATTTTTTAATGTTAAAAATATTTATTTATCAGCTAATTAAAAATATTTAATTTTTAACAATAAAGATGTTACAAAATCTATATAAAGTTGTAGCAATAAATTATGTTTCTAATATATAAGCAGTTGATTATATAATTTCACTTAATAGACATTAAAGAGATTAAATGGTGAGATAGACTCTTAACCGTGCCCTTGCGTAATCACTCGAGAAGACCGTGACTCCGTGAGTTGGAACTCTTTTTTTTTTTTTTTCTTTTTAGGGTCACACATGGGTTGTTGACCTGAAGAGACCTCAAGAAGTAATTAAATTGTTGATAATTTTGTTTTTAAAACTAGAGAGATCATGTGCTCTTGTGTTAGGCTAGCTGTTGATTTCCCTTTTTAATAAAAAATAATGTCTGGACTCTGGATCCTATCTCATCTTATTTATTGAAATATTTTTTGTGTCCTTCCATTTTGTAAATAACTAAATAAAAAAGGATGATATTGATAGTTCCCCGTTTTTGGTTTTGTTGGTCTTTTGTATTTTTCAATTTTATAAAGATCAACAGGATGCTATATATTGTGTAGGTTAAACTTCATATTTGCTACATAGAATATAAAGACAACCACCACCGCATCTTCTTTTTTCCTTGTTGGTGTCGCTTTTCGTCTTATAGAAAGATATATTACTAAATTCTCCAACTTTTGTCGTGTATAAAGGCAAATGAAAATAAAGTACCGCAATTTGCTTTATGAAACTTCCTCGAGTTCTTATGCCTTTTCCTGAGATTCGGATTACCATTAATTTAATTTTCACACGATATATATATATTTTATGGTTCCCACTTGTGGAAAAGCCAACTGGTCCAACTCATTGAACAAGAATGTTTATTCTTATCTACCCTTTACCCCTTAACTGTAACATATTATACATATACATTTTACCCACTTTCCTTTTTAATGCTTAGATCTAATTTGAAGCTTATGCCAACAAGCCAGTCACATGCTAAATCGAATCTTTTGGTGTTTAAGTTATAATCTGAAAAGGACCAAGCTTTACCAATCCTATAGGCTATAGTACTACAGAATAGAGGCTAGTATTCCTATATTTTCTTTAAATTGACCAAAAAATAATGAAATATTAGTGCATGTCAAATCCTCCACTACATTAGAGAATATGGTTGTACAAGCAACATACCCTAGTTTTAGAACTATCAAGTCAAATGCAACTTGAGTTGCAATCACAACCCGTCAGACTATCGTTTCAACTACTCAGGAGGTGCAATAGGAGCTGTTTTGATGTTCTCAACAATGGCTCTGGATTTAGTACAAAGGGAGGTGAGCATCACTTCCCTTTGTGAAAATGCAGCAATTAAATGACGCACCTCATCTCTGAGATCGTTCAGCTTTCTTTTCTCTTCTCTCAACTCCTTAATTAGGCCTTGTTTTTCACTCTTCAGCTGATTCCTTTCGTTCTCCAAACGTGCAACATCATCTGCCAAGCCAATTTTCTCTTCCTTCAAGACATCGTTCTCTTCTTCCAGCTTAGAGTATTGTCCTGTTAAGACCACGTTTTTCTTTCGTACATCATCTGACTCTTCTTCAAGCCTTTCACGCCTCTTTTCAAGCTCTTCATTCGAACGAACATCCTATTTTCAATAAAATAATGGTTGAAATAATTAAATTAGTTGAATAAACATGAAAAGATATTGCATCCTTGCAGTATCATCCAGTGAATATTACTATAACAGGCAGTGGTCAAATATACAATACAGACAGCGTAGTACAATACTAGCCAATATGTCTCAAGTATGCATTACTGATGAACCAGTACTGGACCTGGATCATGTAAGAGAAGCCACATCAGCAAAATCATGCATGCCTGTACGGTTTGGTACCAGTATGCCTCAGGTATCCACTTTGATTGTGTATTTTTAGGAATATAATAGGAAAAGTAAACAGTTGCAGCATGTCAATAAAAAGGAAAAAGTTGCCACAAAAGAACTCTACATGATTGGAAACCACAAAAAAGCCTCTACGCCCTTTTATGTATGATGCAACAAATTACACTTACAAGAGAGATCTCACTGGATGGAAATAGCTGACTTGGCAAGCTAGGAGTCATCTGAAGTGCATCAAGATCAGTAATGCGCCCATTGTTGAGGCGAGCCCAGAGATCTTCGTCTGCCACACCAGCAAAATTGTCAGGGATTGGGCTGGACTCCAGCTCCTTATAGTTGGGCCTCCTAACAACAAAATCAATTGATGGCTGTTTGAAATTCGGAGTTTTCAAGGAATCAAACTCCAATAAGTGTGCCGCGTCAGGTGTTGCACTTCTTTCACCAACCTTTTTCTACACAGTAGCCAAATTAACATGTAAAATTAATAAATTTGTGAAATCAGATATGCTGTGAAACAAGCCAATTAGCAGGTCGTATGGCCTTGACCAGTAAAAGAATCATATGCTGCACAATACCACTGGCAATGGATCTTGACATATCAGCATTTAGTTTTCAACAAAGAAACAAAATTCAGGTCACCGGTACCAGGGAGTAGTGCCCTGAATCAATACCAGAGGAACAATTCCTTTCAATTGACATGTCAGTCTATATAGGTCAGATCACTCTTAGATCTGGCAAAATTTTGTCTAAATGTGGAGTTTGGAATATAACCTACATATATCCACAAATCAACTCAAAAAAAGTATAAGAGAAGGGCTACCATTCCACAAGCAATATACCTACATATACCACAAACGACCATTTAAGTACCATTACCTGAGTGGAGGCGCTAGAGATATGGAGTGACATAGAGTGGTTCATGAGATTTTCTATTTTCTTTTCTTGCTCAAATATACGTTGCTCTAGATCATGGCGGGCTTTTCTTTCCTCCTCCAGTTCCATTGCTAACCTATCTCTCTCCAGTTCGTACTAAACAATAACAACACATATTTTACGAATAAGTACTATTTATTAAAGAAAAGCTCTAACTGAGTTTGAGGTGTTGCACCACTGATCAACAAGCATTAAATATTTCAACCCATGAACAATGCATCAAAAGTTTGTTAACATGAATTTATATTGAGGATGAACCTTATGCATGTCATTTCTTTGTTTTAAGAGCACTTGTTCGAGAACCTCGGAGTGGGAACCCTATCATTCAAAGGTACCTGAAGTTAATAATGTATCTAATGCAGAATGCCACAAAAAATTGATGCCTAAATGTAACATGATAAGAAAGAGAAAAAACAACTTCAAGCTTCTTCCTAAGTTCCTCAATCTCTAGCTTTTGCTTCTTCAGGAGAGCAGCATCTGTTAGGATCTGTTTTACATACCAACAAAACACAACTTTCAATGTCTGTATATATTTTTGTTTCTCTCTAATTTGCAAAACTATTCAGCTTAGAAACAAACGTACCTCGTTAACTTGAACACAGTTTGTGATTCGTTTGGCTCTACTGGCAAACTGGAGAGTCCCCCTAGATTCTTCTATATGCACCTATTTTATTGACCAGGTCATTAATGACTAGGTAAAAAAACTGCTCACCATGGAAGGGAAAAAAATGAAGTTTCTAGTAGATGAAATGGGACATTTCAACTTGATTTATATTTTATTGTTTAGACCTACCTATATACTCATAAACAGTAAAAGACACCTGGTAAGCCCAATACATACTGTTTTCATGCCAATTTACAGGCTCAATACCAACACCCATATGAACAGAACATAGTACTTTTGCTGAGCATCAACTGTTTGTTGTTGTATTAAGCCCATAACAGCAATTATTAACCTAGCTCAGTGACATGAAAAGAGAATGCACATACATCCTCCGGCGCAACATTACAAATTATAGAGGTCTTTGCATTTCCACCAAGAGCAGGTTGAAGTATGCGCGTCAACTTACTATCACGGTAAGGAATGTGACCCCTGCATAAAAAAACTTATCCATTAAGGAAGCATATAAACAAGTAAAACCACCGTCTTTTGGTAATCCCATCTTAGGTAATTATAATAAAAAAAAAATAAAGCAAGATAAACAATTTGTTGCTGTAGCAAGAAATGGAACCGATATAGATTGCTCAATGATGGTTTGCAATGGTCAAAGACAAAAGTTTGTGGCCTAAGAATACTGATACAGATACTAAAAGGTGTAAAAAATTCATGTGTCCCTCGAGGCCTCCCTGAAAAATAAGAATCCCTGCAAATGAGAAGCTCCTCACACCTGAGTACCTGACCCTGAATAACACTGAACATTCTCCTTATACTCCTTTAACAACTAATTGAGTAAAATAATATATAAATGCTTTAATCTTTGTCGTTTTCGATATTCAGGAAAGAAGATAATTTTGAAGAGATTCTTTTTTTTTAACAGTGCAATAAAGGTTAATACATAGGTACTTGAAATATTGTTATGTTTTTAGGGAATGCATGGTGATTTCTCCTTTTGCAAAGACATATAATGTCACAATTTGGCAGGTGAACACACGAAATTGAACCTATACAATTTAAAGGAACTGATGATATTTATGATATTGATCCTACACAATTTGAATGGATTTATGCTACCTTAATTTTCCACCTTCACTTAGTTTGTTAATAACATTGCCGAGAACCATTAAACTTTTGTTGATGTGTTTTCCCTCCTTAAGACGAACCCCTTCTGCACCTGTCTTGGCAATCCTCTCTGAACCAGCAAGATCTACCAGGTTCTACAATCAAAATATTTGTTTCTGGTTAAAAATCATAAAACCTCTTATTAGTCGCATTTAGCTATTTTCTTGGTCTGTTGTGTATTTACAACTGATTTAATCCTATGCAAATGATTTTGCTGGGGCTTAAAAAACCATGTTTCAGTCAAGCGAACCTCTTGTTGGTAATCATCAGATGGATCTAAAACATACCAAAACTGACACACGTATGGCATCTGTAATAGTGTCTTCCTTAGAAGAATTTTCTTCCTTCGCACGGCTTTCAATGACCTATAAAAGAAAGTAATGTGCTATCCATTTATTCGTAAGATATAGAAAAGGCGCAAAGAAATTAGGGTCTGCATTTTGTACCATTCTGAATATAGTGTGTGATCGGCTACTTCTTGCGTTCATGTTTGTTTCTCCAAAGTGCCTATTTGCTGAATAACAAGATGCAGGAGGCTTAGCGAAACCAAAGAACACATAAGTATAAATGAAATAACATTTTGCATGTAGCTTTTAGAAGTTTTCCCTTTAAAATCTTCTTAAATTCTATGAAAGAGAATATCACATGTACTGTTAAATTTACGATGAAATCATGCATACTAAATACTTTCCTATTTTCTTCAAGGATGCCCTAAGGGCACCTTTCTCATTGCCCTTTTTACAGTATAATGTGAAGAACAAGAAAGGTAGTTTTGGTAACTTAGAATAGAAGTACTTACATTAGGAGCCTACAATTGTTATATAGGAGCTTATTAATGTTTCTTCTTTTGCAAGGGTATTCATGAATATTTTGAAATTTTCAAGGGGCAAAATCTAATACTCTTCTTGTTTATAAGAACAGTACCTTCTCCAAGTACAAGAAGCTGAAGCACTTGTTCAGCATTGCTAACAATTTCTTCACTAATCCCAGCCACATACACGCCACGCTATAATTCAAATACCATTAGACAAAAGTATCTCATAAACAAGTTATGTACTATATATGATATTTGCTATTATTCACTATGATTTTTAAACCAGATTTCCAAACAGAACATCCATGCTGGCACTCTTTTGAGCATCTCCTTAGCAAAACTGTGCTCATAAGGCATGTTTGCATGCACATATATTAGATTGCTTACAACTGATTTCATCATGTACTAGACTCTCGTCTTAAATAAAACTTCATGAATACGATTGCTGGTTACCTTCATGCATGTCATTTTATTGCATAGAACATCAGGAAATGGTCATGAAAGTTTTAGGTTTCTCATAAAATATCCAAGTTAAGCTACATACCAAAATACCACAAAAGATCATACCTCCAAGCTCTCATGAATTGGCAATTTCTGACTCTCCAACACCAAAAGATCATTGATTTCTTCATTATAGATTTCCATGTAAGAAACTCTAATTAGGAATTCACGCTCCGGAATCTATTTGCATGTGGAAATCAATATAATACACTTAGAGAGCTATACCATAAATAAATAATTCAGAAGGTTTTTAAATTTTGGAATTTTGAAGAACGTATAAAAATTCATTTTATTTGGAAAAATCATAAATAAATCATGAATACGCATTATGTAAGCATCACATATACTAATTATTATCTTCAGTGTATGCATTTTACTGTTTTATTCTCAGTTGCGAGTAATATATGACAAGAGAAGATAGAATTTGGCTGTGTTTATGTTACAAAATTCAAAGTTAAAGAAACTTATGTGAAGAACAATATTTAAAGCTGTTTTTTTAACTAGTTCTGTACTTCTGTGAGACTGTGACAGTGAGAGTATCATTGCTACAGATAATCGTCCAAAAGAATAATAACAAATTTGAATTCAAGATGTACAGAAAGAGAAATCAATTTTTATTATTATTTCACCGAATACCTTCTGGATGGTATCAAAAATATCTTTAATGGCTAGAGGGATTATTCCTGGATCCTTGTCAGAACCATTCATTGTGTAAGTCTTACCACTGCTTGTCTGACCATAGGCAAATGCAGTCCCTGAAATGAATTTGAATGAACTTAGAGGGATAGCTGTAAAAGAGAAGGTTTAGATGGGCTTAACTTTACAAAATATTGTTATCCTTAAACAGTGTATGGATGAATTTTTTGTTTCTAGGTTCCAGGTCCAGTCCAAATTTTTATCCTTTCTTGATTCATTTTTGTTGTTTGACTGCTTAACATCAAGGCTATATTTTCTCTACTTGAGGCTTCAAGGGAAACTTAGACAACAACAATACTGCATGCAATATCATGCCAGTGAAATTCTCTTCTGGTATGTATGAAAGATAAAATGTTTTGGAGCACACATATCTAGAAGAATATAAAAGAAATGGTTTGGATGAAGATATGAAGTAAATATATTTTGTTCAATTGATCTGTGCATAAAGTACGATCTGTGTCTGTGTCTGCTAGGGTAATGGGTAAGTGAGATAAAATAATAAAATAAGCCATCCGAAATTACCATTGAAGCCATCAATGGCAGCAGTAATAATGGATTTGATGAGGACATTATAAACCATTACATTACTTGAACTCTGATCAAACACATGATCTGCATTAAAAGAAATATGTATACATATATATCAGGTAAAACAGACAAACAGAAACCTTAGAGAGTCAGTTATCAATTGGTTCTCTCTTTAGCAACCAGGAACCTAGCATTTGGACCACATGCTGTCAATATTAACATTCAAAATCTACTGGCATAGAGTTAAATCCAAAATGGGAATGAAGACTCCGCATACTACAGCTTGCTCAATTGATTGCTAGAACAAAATGTCAACATTAAGAAAAAAAATTAATGACAAACCCGAGACCAGTGAACGTCAACCCCGAGAGAGAAAGAAATTTTAATGATAATTGTGATTTCTAGGTGGAGAGAGAAAGATACCGAAGGAGAACGTCAAACCCGAGACAGGAGTGTTCAAATGGCAGAGAGAGATCACCTTGTCGCTGATCTGCCATTTACGTCCCGAATCGGAGTCGCAACTGGATGCTAACGGTCGGAATCGTACTCCTACTGAGATCTTCTCCATGACCCCTCTCTCTCTCTCTCTCTCTCTCTCTCTCTCCTGCTGCCTCCTGCTGAATGAAAAGCCAACTGAGAGTAGACTAGACGAGAAGCGGAGAAGGAGGCGGGATTTTGAATTTGGGACCTCGATTTCCGGATCCTTATTAAATTCGGATTCTCTCCGTTTCAACTTTCAAATCGGATCCCTGATGATGCAGAAGAGAGATAATTGGGTCTAAACCCGGTATATAAAGTTGGGCCGTATCAGGTGCTCTCCCTACGAAATTGACTAGGTCCGGACTTTTAAACTTGATCTTCATTTTGCATTCCATATAATTTTATGAAGAGTAGAACAAGAGTGTTCCTAAGTTCACCAAGCTTCTTTGTGAGCTCAACTCTAAAATCTATCGGATTAGTTTCAAATGATAAATTCAAACTGTTAAAATCCTTCTACCTTATGGGTGATGCGTCTACATGTGAAAATTTTAAACTTTCGAATTAATTTAGTATAAAGTCAAGTGGTCAAAATTATAAGGTTTATAAATTAATTTTAATGCATTCATTTTTTGGACGCCTTTTGACCACTTGACTCTATACAAAACTAATTTTAAAATTTAAAATTTTCACATGTAGACGCATCACTCGTAAGATAGAAGAATTTCAACGGTTTGAATTCGTCATTTGAAGCCAATCCGATAGATTTTAGAGTTGAGTTCACAAAGGGGCTTGATGAACTTATAAACACCCTAGTTCTACTAGTTCTACTCATTTTATGAATACACAAGTTATGTTCTCGATGTAATAATTAAATCACATAGAGAATAGATGGTTAAATTGACACCAATGTTGTCTGATATTTACAATAACTGTTCAATTTATTTCTTAGAGTTAATATGACTTATGAACTGTTATTTGAGAGCATCTACATTTCTGGTACTACGAGAGTTTCTAATCTGATGTGACAGTTTCTAATCCAATTTCATGAATGTGGAAGAGTTTCTTATTTAGAAACTATATAGAAAAAGTTTCTTAATAAGAAATTATTTATAACTTCACTCTAGCCAAATGACTAGCTCAAATTATTTTTCCTTTTTAATTTGTTGCTGCTGCGGCTTAACAGAAACTCTAAAATTAATTTCAGGAATGTGTAATTTTAAAAAAATAGTTAACAGTGATTTAAAAACTTATTTAAGTTGCTAGAATGTAGATACTCTGAAGAACTTTTGTGAGTTTGAGAACCAATTGTTATTTTTACAATAACTGTTCAAGTTTGATGCTTTTGTCATGTGTATCTAAGTAAATCAGGTTCGATCTGTTAAACTTTTATTTTTAGAATAATTTAATGCACATAAATTTCATCTTAGGACATTATCGTATCGTACATATATTAATATATTAGGGGAATTTCATGTATACCCCTAAATTTTTTTGAAATGACATATTTCCCCTTTAAAATTTGTAATGTTACATTTACCTTTCTAATTAAAAAATTCACAAATTTACTCAATTTATTGCAGTTTCATTTAAAACTCATTTCAAATTTATAAATACTCATTTATCTTTATCAAGGATATTAAAATATGCATTATGAGTAAGAGAAGTGTTTGATCTTCTAATCGGTCAATTTTCAAGGGCATATGGGTTATTTCTCTACTTGTGATGCACTCGCACTGCTATCGACCTTTTAGTTGGTGGTGGCGGTGAGACTGCCACGAATAGATTTGGTGGAGGTTTTAAATTGCAGATTTTTTCGATTAATCGGTTGAATCTTTCCGATAAAAATATATATATACCAATTATAATTAAATCGAAAAAAAAACATTACCTTTGTTGAATTAAGCATTTAGTAGGTGGAGGTAGAGGGAGACCTTCAAATTATGAGGATCAAAATGAAGAATGGTCAATCATATAAAACTTTTATGTTGCAAATGAAATTAATTTTAAAGTATCCATAATATTTTATCTTAAACTATATAGAAACTCAGATATAAATACAAACATTAAAAGAAAATTGAGATCAATGGACCCCGTACTTTATTAATACCTCCGCCCCTGTTAATTGTAGAATTTGCTTATCACCGAGGCTGGGATACCTTCCCGCCCTTGAGAACGGAGGGTTTTAGGGCCTGTTCGGCGGATAGAGAGGAATGGGCGTGGGCACAGGAATTGAAAAATTTTACTGTGCGTGTGGGGAAAAAAAAATTCAATCAGAATAATTTTTTTTTTCCCACAGACACAGTAACGTGCCGAACAGGTCCTAGAAATCAGACATAGGCGGATGCTATCCAGCATTTATTGGATTCTGCAAACTTCAAAGTTTTTAAAATTACATGTTAGATAAGTAAATGCCTTCAATACATATACTTAAATGACGAAATATCAATAGAAATATCAATTAATGTATGATAAAGGATGTACCATATTTAAGAAATGCCCGAAATCATCCTTGTATTTCTCAGCCAATATATGAACGCCTGTCACCTGTAAACTTGGTCCAGGAAATACTCTATAGACCTCACCTGAATCTGGACCGTGTGATCAACCAGACAGACCGTGACGCAGATCCAAGAGCTGAAAATGTTCAGGTGACGTAGATGCTGGGAGCGCCCACCTCTTTCCGAACGCATACACTGACAGCTGATAAGGTGGGACCCAGTACTTTACAGTTTCAGATTAACTCAAAAACGGTACCTATTCAGGACGGCGCATCAGACCGGTATTATTTGTGCTTTGAGATTCGTGCAAAGTTAAAAGAACGGTCCGGCTCCACTAATTTTAAAAGATTACCCTTTATGGTACTGGAGAGGATCCGAATTCCCTGTTTCCCCTGAAGCTCTTCAGGTGTATATATTTTTATTCAATGTTTTTGTAAGCCTAAAACCTTAAAGGGTCGTTTGGCAACAAGAGATTAAGAGTGAAAGATTAAAAGCTTAAGGAGCGCTAAGGAACCGATGTTCAGTTGTCTTAATCTATGAGTGAAAGCTAAGAAAGCTACATGAAAGAATAGAAGTGTCTTAAGATCCGGACAGAGAATTAAGATCCAGACAAAAGGAGACTAAAGGAGGCGATCTTAATCCGCACTAATGAACTGATGTTTAGCAAAATTAAGCAACTTAAAGAAGCTAAAAAAATTAAATTAAATCTCAAAGAGACTTAATTCTTTTTGTCCAATGGCCCCAAAGAGTCCACGGACAACTTTGATTCAACGACAGATTGAGAGAGAGACGTCACCGTAAAAATATATGAATTGAATATACTAGATTAGATATGCTAAATCCTAAGAGCGTTGTAGAGTCTATAGAGCAAAGTACAACTAGGATTTTGACCTACTTCCCCCTAAACAAGAGTACAATCAGAAAGCTCACCTGCCATTGTCCATTGCACATGAAACTACAAAATTATATTCCACAATAGTTCTCATAATATTTTTTTTTATTTTAGTACTGACAATATAAAAGTAAACCAAATATACAGAATTAGAGTCCGACTCCACTGCTTTTTTTTTTTTTTTTTTTTAGAGAAATACAGGGTTCTATTTTTTCAATTTCAACCGTTTAAATTTATTGAGATTTGTGCATGAAAAAGTTTTTTTATTGAGATATGTAAATGAAAAATTTTGAATTGTTGAAATCTAAAAAGCAGAATCATGTTTTTTTTTTTTCTAAAAAAAACAGCAGAGTCCATTCCAGAAAACTAAAGTTAAAGCAAGATATAAATATAATCAATAATAAATTTACTTACGATCAAAGTCGTTGAATCTGAAATATTCATGTTAGACACTTAATATAGATAATCCAAAGATAAGAATATGACAAGCAATACTAGCCTACAATGGTGACAAGCGCATTTATTTATATCGTGCATTCATTCAGGAGTGAGGCTATGCACTATGCACTATGCATAGCGCGGATTGATTCTTACTAAGATTAATATTTTTATTTTTATTTTTAAAGTTCGAATAATAAATCTGAAGGTAGTTGGTCCATCGATTTTAGTCCAAATTTGAACTTTGTTTTGTGTTTAGCGTGCAAAAAATTGATTAAAAAAGATAGTTTTGAAAGTTTATCTATTGGAAAATATTTAAAAAAAAAAGTTTTTTATTATAAAATATACTTAATTGAATTTAGTACTAAGGAAAGGAGGGGAGGGATGACCGACTCCTATTTACTTGCTTCACAATATTAAATTTTGAAGGAGAAAAGAGAGGAGAGGAGATCAATGCAGTTTATTAAAGATATTTAAACCATTCAACATGATTTTCATATTAAAATAAGTTTGGAGACCAAATTGTACATTTTTAGAATTTTTTTACTATTTAATTTTATAATTTTTTATAATAAAGATTTTTCAGAAAAATCATGCACTAAGAGGCACACAAAAAATTTCATCTTTTAACCGTTTGACTTGATACTAAATAAATTTAATTTATTTTACATACAAATGAAGTTTTCACGAGGGAGATATACAACTTAAAAGCATATGCCATTATGGAAACTATAAAGGGTTTATTTTGAGATTTGTGCCAAGTTAAAAGAGAATTCACATCACCTCAGGTTACCCGACTCAAGCAAATTATGATCGGACAGTCCATTTAACATGGCACGGATCTCAAAATAGACCCCTACAGTCTCAATAGGCACCGGATTGAGTTTAGCCCAGATAGAATTAATTTGAGCCGGCCGTTGTAATTTGCTTGAATCAGGTACCTGGGAGGATATCTGTCTGTTAAAAGAATGGTCCAGATTCATGTCATTATATGCTTATATAAGTGGGTTAGCTAGATTCTAATCATCATGAATACTATCAGAAGTAATATTTGATTATATTAGAACTTATAATATAATCATCATAAATACTCTCAGGAGAATCCCAAAAAGAGAATTACAAAGTGCACCAGTCAAGTCAGTGACTCGCCTCACACAGGAAAGATCGTACCCACAACAAAGAATCTGGGAACTTCACCCTGGGTTCATTGATTGGATATTGGAATTCAGTGTGTGTGCACTGTACACTGCACAGTTTGAACTTTAGACCGCTTCACCTGCCCAAAATTATTATTGTCCCCGAGAAACTAGGACAAGTATCCTCTCCATTACTGTAAAAGATTCCCTTTACTTTACGGTTTGAGATTAACAAGGAGAAGCGTGGTTCTAAATAGCTAGCTATAGCAGCGCTATAGCTACGCTATAGCTTTTTCGGACCATAAAAGCTAAGCTATGAAATAAAAGTTCGCTAATTCAGCTACGACCGCTATAGCTGTAATACCTGACCGCTATTACCGCTATGCGCTATGCGCTATTGCTACCGCTATGCTACATGAGTTTTTTTTTTTTGCGATTTACATGAGATTTTGTTTTTATTTATGATGCTACATGGTCTGCTATCATAAGTATTCTAAACCAAACTATGTGCTTATGTTCCTAGTGATTTAGTCTCTCATTCTACATCAGAAAATATTCAAATATTAATTCTTTCTTTTGCTTGCTCTTTGTCTAATATTCACTTGTAAAATTATTGCCGTTCGTTTCAATTGAAAGTTGATTTTGATTATTATAATATAGAAAATGTTCAAATAAGTATACTTACTTCATTTCACTTGTAAAATTAATTGCTCTTTGTCTATTTTAATATGTAATACTATCAAGTATGAACTATTAAATAATGTTACTTTGTAGATCTTTTTTTTTTTCTTCTTATTTGCATGATTGAAAAAAGTATAGACTTAGATTAGTTATCATTTGATTGTTATTCCAATTCTCTAATATTGATCATGTTGATAATTAGTAGAAATATAGAATATAAATTTTGAAACGAAAAAAACGCTATGTATGATAGCTTCCGCTATAGCTACGCTATTCGCAATAGCTTTTTTTTTTTGTCTCCCCGCTATGCCGCTATAATCGCTATTTAGAACCTTGAGGAGAAGTATTATTGGGCTTTGAGATTCGTGCCAAGTTAAAAAGAACGGTCCAGATCAAGTAATTGTGAAAGATTCCCCATTACGGTACCGTGGAAGATCTGAATTCGAGAAACAACAGACATCCCATTCCCATACTGTACGCTCATTTAATTATCTCCACTTTATCCATCTAGTAGACTCTAGTAGACTCGTACGGTGCTCAACATTATTTTTCTTACCAACCTGCCCTCCAAAATTTAAGGTATTTTTTACATGGATTATGGTATTTTTTTTATGACAAATAAAGGATATTGGACAGTGGATGAATTAGCTGAATTTATACCATGTTTTGTATGATAATTTAATTAACCAATAAAATTAGTCTAATACATTTCCAAAATGGAAAAACCACATAGGTAAATTGAATATGTACCAAATTTTACCAAAAAAAAAAAAAAGATTATTGAACAAAATCAACATTTTTTGAGGGGTTATCTACAAAAAAGATTCTGAGGTCGGAGAAAGTCAACAACCACATGAGTGACAGGACAGCTCTTTATAAACCCAAAAAACAGAGACACCCAACTGCCCTTTTGTATCTGCCACCAAATGAATTAATAAAGACGAACACAAAACAAATCAACGCGGCCATGAAACCAAAGTTTGCATCTATCTTTCTAGTAACCCTTCTTCTTCTTCTCTCTCTGCGTTTATCTCAAGGAGGGAGGCATTTCCCAACTGATTTCAGCCTAAATCACCATGTAGAGGTATGCATACACACACACACACACACACACGCTTAATTAGCTAACTTGTTAGTTCTTTGAACAATTTATTTTTCCATTTCAATTGATAAAAAAAAGATGTAACTTTTCTCAAATTAACTTATTTCAATTGTACCATATAGAGAAACGAAGAGGTTGATTTTGATGGATTGGATCAAGAAGTGTGTGACAAATCTGAAGAAGAATGCATGATGAGAAGAACACTAGTGGCACACACCGACTACATCTACACTCAAGGGAACAACAACTAAAAACAGATAGATGACACTGATCAGCCTACACAAATCTTAAAGTTTTCAATGCACTTGGTGTCATTTTTTTTTTTTGTTTTTTTTCAACTAGTTTATTCTGTCATCACTATAATTAAGTCTTGTTAAATGCATGTTTCTTCTTAAACTGTTATGTATGGTGATAGAAAATGTTTATTTGAGATGTTGCTACATAAAAATTTAATCTTTTCTATTTATTTTTTACATTTACCGTTGTTTTAAAACATTTTGATTTATTTTTGGTATATATTATTGACTGCTAATCGCTAATCAACTTTTAAAATTAACATTATTATCTTTTTTTCTTTCCAATTTCTCATTGGCATTGCGAGAGTTAGTGAGAGACTAAATGATGCAATATGAGGTGGGATGAAATTAGATTTACTTGTCTTATTATTTTTTTTTTTTATTATGGTAGAATATCTTATTTTGATTAGATCATATTCATTCATTGTTTAGATCATGTGTATATATCTCTATTCTCTTATACCAGATTAGTCTCATAAATTGAAATAGGAGATAAATTTTAGGGATGAAAATAATATTGATATAGTTTCCATGATAATTACTAAAATACTAATCTGGTATAAGAGAGTATCTTATTTTTTTTTATTTTTTTTGCAAATGCTTGAATGCAAATTAATGGAGATGCTTTTGTACTCCCTATTGTCGATTTTATGATTTTGCCCGTTACCCTTTGTATTCTATATATTTAATACCTCTCTGATCATGTCCTAATATTTATTATCTGATATATTCTGTTGCACTATTTATTTTGTTTCGTGAATTTTTTTTTTTATTGACATAAACATTATTAGAATCGCCAAACTATTTGATGGATTCTAAAACGGACCAATCAACACAGCCATATAAGTTCAATTTTACTAATGTTTGATCGATTATTAGTTGAGAATTTAAGTTTTATTAATACCAAATCTCAGTTTTGTTAATTTTTACGCTTCGACCGTTACACATTATTTGTGGGCCCAGTACGGTCCAATTTGATCCGGCCCAGTAAAAGTTCCTTGAGCAAAACTAGGGTGTGATGTGCTCACCAAGAAAGATTGGTGAGCACACCTCCAAAAGACTATCGCATTGACTTCGAACTACGAATTCAAACTGTTGAAATTCATGTACTTCCTGAGTGATGCATGTACATGCAAAATTTTTAAAGTTTCGAATTTATGTAGTATATGGTCAAGCGGTCAAAACAATAAACATTTTATAAGTTATTTTTTAAATTGTTTTATGTATTCATTTTTAATCATTGTTTTGACCGCTTGACCATGTACTAAATGAATTCGCAATTTAAATTTTTTTGCATGTACATGCATCACTCACGAAGTACATGAATTTCAACGGTTTGAATTTATAGTTCGCAGTCAATCCGATAGCCTTTTGGAGGTGTGCTCACCAATCCCTCTTGATGAGCACATCACACCCTAGTTTTGCTCAAGTTCCTTTGATATCGACTAAAACGGGCCTACTTTTATTTATCTAATGTCTATCCCAATAAAATTTCATTATAATTTTGGGCTGTCAAGCTTTGATCCATAAAACTCCAAGCTCAAGATAAGCAGAACCTTTGTTTCTTCCTTCCCGCTGCGCGTTCGATCTTTTGTTCTTCCTCTGAGAGTTCCATGGATTCTCTACTGGTAAAGATACTCGGCTTTAACTTGATTAATTTTCGGTGGTTTATGTAGATAAACGATCCTCTTTCTCATATTAAACAGTTGTTTTCTGTTTGCGTATTTGGTCACTTTAGAGAAAAATTCAACCAGCGCCAGTGAAGGAGAAAGAGGAGCCTGGTTTCTGGTTGGAAATCTCCGATTCTGTCTCGCAACACTGTAGCTTCGGTTCTGATGGTCACCTCAGTGTAATCTCGCACCTAATTACTTCGTATTCTAAATTTAATTAGTTTGGTGCTTAGTTTGGCTGGTTGACTTGCTTGAACCATTGAGTGAGTTCAATATACAGTGGGGGTATCAATGGTACCCTTTTATCCGTTTACCTGACCCGTATTGTATTTGATAAGACGTGGTAAGGTTTTTTTTCGTTAGCTTATCTGGTAAGGGTAAGGGTAAGGGTAAAGTTCTTTTTTTTTTTTTCAGTAACTTTAACAGGTACGGGTATGACAATGCTTTCACCCGACCAGTATCGTACCCGTTGACACCGGTAAGTGAGTTCAATATACCGCAACAATTTTCTAATTGCATGGTGTTGCCACTCGAATTGTAGGTTAAAACATTGAAAGATACAAGACCCCTGCACCAGAGATTGGTAGAGTCATTTTTGAACAAATTCTTTCCTTCGGGTTACCCATACAGGTATATGTATCAATATTTTCTTTCTTATTCATTAAATTGTTTGATAAAAAAAGAAAAAAAAAAGTTGGATGTTACCCCAGGTCCACATATCTGTTAACATATCATGAAAAATAAATTTTAGTGTGAACGAGGGGTACTTGACTTACACGCAATTTCGGGCTCTACAACATTTCTCTAGTGCTACCTTATCTGTTCTTTCTACTCAGGTCAATTAATCTTTTAAATGCTTATATTTATCTACTTTCACTCTTTTTCTAAGTTTTCTACTTTCACTCTTTAGTTTCCTACTAACAAATCAATGTGAGCTCTGGCTCAGTCTCTGTTATTTGCTGCAGGTTTGAGACCGACACCTGCACAAGCAACAGCTGTCAGCTGGGTAAGCGTAAAAAAATAAGATAAAGCACCAATTAATTATTAAATCTATCTCTTGGATTCATACTATTTTGTCTCTGATATACTTAGATTCTAAAAGATGGAATGCAACATGCCGGAAAACTCATATGCAGTAGCATGGGTGCACGAATGGACTCAGAGCCTAAGACTTGGCGAATATTTGGTATGTTATCGACCAGAACTGATCCTTGTCTATACTGGTACGATGTATCTGTAGTATTGATGAACTCCACTGGTATTAGACTAGTTGTTTGTTTCTTGTGGATCTCACCTATTTAAAACTGTTGATAATAAATCATAATGCAATGGTACTTGTGCTTCACTTCTCTTTGAAGGTTTTGGTTATAATTATGTTACATAAATTGGTTTTCTAGCTGATGTGTTATACGACCTTGGTACTGGGTTGGAGGTCATTTCTCCATTGTGCCCTCAGCTTTTTCTTCAGATGGCTGGATTGGGAAATTTTGCCAAGGTAACAAGTTTAGTTTTTAATTCCATTTTTTCTTTTTGATTGTGCTCAGCTTTTAGTGGGGATAAGCTGTGTAATATATCATGATTATCTTTTAGTATCTTTTCAATTTGGCACCTATCTGTCTGTTGTATCAAACATGCCCCTTGAAGAAGATATTACAGGATTTCGTATCTGGAGGGATGTCTCTTATATGCATCTCTGGGACAAATGTGCCAAATTTGTTTGTTGTGTTTTGGGATGAGTAAAATTTGATTTTTCCTATTCGTAAAAAAAATATTTTATAAAAATATTCTCAGGGGATGGCAGTGGTGGCAGCTAGAGCAACAAGGCTACCAATATATTCATCTTTTGCAAAAGAGGGAAACCTGAGTGATTTATTTGCAAAAGGAGAGGCTATATCTACCCTTTTCAATGTGCTTGGTATTGGTGCCGGCATTCAGCTTGCATCTACTGTTTGCTCCACCATGCAAGGCAAGGTACGTATGTTATCCATGCATATTACAGGATTATAGTATACCGTTGGTGCCAGGTAACCTACAATTATACCATTTAGTTTTTGCATATTACAGGTATGTCATCCTTTAGTAATAATTTGATTTGGAGCCCTAAAACATTAAATTTATGCTCAACCCATCAAAATCAGATATATCACATATAACCCCTGCTCTCTGTGTTTCTTTATAAAAAAGACAAAATTCCTCCTTCGCATGCATAGCATGACGAGGAAGGGAGATCACTTTGAATCTCTCCAAGTAAATGTTAAGGTTGGGCAAATAGATATTTTATTATTTGTCAGGTTTGCACGGTCACAAGCCCTAGAAATTTCTTCTGTAGGGTTTTTATGCAAACAGCCGTTAGAGAAGTTCCACTTGTCCATATTCTAAGTTGTTTTAATTTATTTATTTATTATGTTTTAGATGATTGTAGGGCCTTTGCTTGCGGCCTTGCATATATATGGAGTAACACAAGAGATGAAAGCGACACCTGTCAACACTCTCAACCCGCAACGAACGGCCATGATTGTAGCAGATTTCATCAAGGTACATACTAGGTACAAAAGATGTATGAAAGAACGATCTGATCCATTGTCAAGATTACAACCCACGCATATAAACTTGATGTGGCTATTGTACGAGTCAAGTGGCTCTAGGTATTAAAATATATATAGGTCTGGTTAATTGTTTGGTGTCTGACGGAACAACTGGGGGTTAATTCAGGCTACATTTTGTGGAATTGGACCTTATTTAGAGCTAGTTGACACTAAATCATATATTGATAAGCTAATCATACAATGGAGGTAAAGGAAGCGTAATTGCACAAATGAGTGCTAATCATACAATGGATTAATTTGATCTTTGGACTATCATATATGATCCTCCTAGAAATTAAATGACAGTTAAGCAATCACTTCATATATACAACTTGCTTATTTTATATATGTTTGTCAGAGTGGTAGAGTCTCAAGCCCGGTCGACTTGCGATACCGCGAGAACCTAATCTTCCCTGACAGGTTAATAGAAGAAGCTGGGAATGTAAAAGTTGGTAAACCCCTTCGTGAGAGCTTGAACCCTAGGAGCATTAACAGATTGAAACAAGTCTTTTCCAATGAAAAGTTTCTCATAAACCGAAAAGGCAAGAATAAGTGTTACATGGTACTGGATGTGAATGCAACTGGAGAGGATGCGCTGAGGGGGTGGCTTGTGGCAGCTTTTGCTGCTGAAATGGATAAGTCCGTTGCTTCGAGTTTGGAAGATCATGAAATTTTACACGAGGCGCGTGAAAAGATGGTACGGATTTTCCCTATCTTTATTTCTCAAGTGAAGAGTAGAGGTTGGCATACAGACCAATTTTTAGATGGTAATAGAATACGGTTTTCGTACTAAACATATGTCTAATTGGTACGGAGAATTGGAGATGGAAAAAAATTGAAAGAATGTTGTATTATTTAATTTTTATTGAGCAAACCTAGATTATCAAAAAAAAATTATATATGATGAAGTCTTTTTCTTTTTGTATTGAACTTCAATTAACGTTCTTTTTCTTTTATCATACATATTGTGTTCACTGAGGTTTAAATTCAAAATCACTTAAAATTCATCATAGTAGGTTATTGCTTGAGGTATAAGTTAGGTTTTATTTAGAAATTTAAAATCAGTAATTTGTGAAGCAGGCATGTTACACTACCTACTTGTGGTGAACAGAACAGTATTTTGCGTACCTTTTTGGGGAGGATATAAATACAACTTGCGAACATTAATTGGAAAGAATTTAATTTTCTTATTGTTGTTTTGCAGCGAGTTATTTTAGAAGAATACAGAAAAAAAGAAAAGATAAATCACGTCTAACAACAAATCATGAGTGAGGCTTTGGTGTTATTCATAGCGCAGATCGGTTCATATTAAGGATCAATATTTTTGTTTTTTAAGTTCAAATAGTTGATCATGTTGAACGGTTCACATTGATTGTTTGAATTTTGAAAATGAAGATATTGACCCATAGTACAGATCAATATGCGCTATGCGTAGTACTGTAACCTCACTCATAAATCATTCTATTAGCTGATGACGAAAGGAATTTTCAAGGAAGGTGTTAGTGGATTTTCTTTCATAATTGCAATGTGCAAAGAAAATGTGAAGAATAAATCATAACCACAGAAGACTAATCTGGAAAAAAGAAAATACGAAAGAAGACTTGGTTACAAAGTCGAATTCCAATTTCCAAGTCAAAAATAGCATTGTAAATTTGTAATTGGAGGCCGAAATTACCGTGACATCGTCCCTTTTTTGTGAAAGTGAAAAGATAATAAGAGCAAAATAGAGAGCGAAGTACAGTTGCTTGCGATATTAATTTTTAGTTAATGAAAAAAACCGAATGGATAAATATATTTATTAACGTAATAATTAAGTATATATTAATATAAGAGATTCGAAAAACAAGTCCTCTGAAAAATCAAAACAGTTGTTGACAACTAATGAAACGGTTTTCTACCTATCTAAAAAAATAGTAAAAAAATACGAAAAATGTAAAATTTGGTTTAAGTATATATCAACACAATAAATAACTAAATAAGTGTGCATTCAGAGATATGTGAAGAGTTCATGAAGAAGTATTTGAAGATGAATTTATATAGTTAGCCTGTTAGTAACCTATACTAACAAGCTGTAAACAAGGTGAGAGCAAGACTTGAACTCGACTCCTGAATATAACGAGGCAAGCTTGACTTTGGCCTCAAACTGAAAGTTCTGGCTCCTGATTGACGCGTTGCTAATTGAGCTGAATCGAGTCAGCTCGTTAACAACTCATTCATACTGTGAGCCGTGTAGGTATCAAATGTTATTGTCAATGTGGTGTTATAAGTTGTGCATAGATCAATTGCTGCTCGCGCCTCTCTTACGATTTCTCTCCCTGCTCCCTGTGACCTCATCCCCTTCCCCTTCCTTTGACGATGCCTAGCCATTCACTCCTCTGCAACTTTCTTGCAATGAAAGCTGAATATTTTTGTAGAATAGAGCTTCATCAGCTCTTGCTCGGTCGTACGAGTTCATTCTAAAATTTGACTGGGAGAGAGGAGGGAGCTTTTTTTTTTAATATCTTGGCAGAAGCCAATTGTATTTATTATAACAGGAGGGGGGAGCTTAGGGAGGGTATAATCTGAGCTGTCAAAATTAAGGTTTGAAGAGAATAGAATCCATACGAACTGACTTAGTCAAATATGAATTCGACCAAAACAAACCGAACCCATTAACAGCTCGAATATAAATCGAGCGAGCTGGTTACATACTTTTTCCGAACCACGAACTACAGTTTTTTCATCAGCCCTAATATAATGTACATCATATAAAATGTTGATGCAGCACAAAGACGAACACAGCACACTGCCCAACTTCAACAGAAATTACAGTAGTTATGCATCATAGTTCAAATAAAATAACAGCAAATATATTTACACGGACCATTAAGATTGAAAACATATACACGGAGTATACATTATGCAACACGTAGAAAGGCTCGATAAATCTTTTATTCAACATCATTTCTTGTCATCTTCATCCTCAAGGTCACTAAAAGAGACATCCTCGTCATCTACTAAAGGTACACTTGCTGTATTTTGTGAAACTCCTGTTATATTATCATTTGTATCCTCTTGCAACCACTCATCATCTCCATCTGAATCTTCAGAATGTTCGACTTTTTGAACAGCTACTGGAACTTTTGTGGGCAGTTCCTCTTCTTTAATCACTGATTTGTCCACTATTTTCACTTCGGTCACTTCCACCGGGTGCTTTTCAGTCTCAACTAAATCTGATATGGGGATGGTGGTAAGGGTTTCTTCTTCTTGCCTCTTAGATGATGATGATGTTGCTGATGGAATGTCGTATATGTCTTTCGATGGTGGTTCTTCAGCTCCTTGTTCAAGTGGTGCTGTGATATATTCTGGGGTTTTTTGGGGTACATTAAAAGTAGGCAACTCTAAGATAGGTACCTCTACAATGCTACTATCATACTGCACTTCCTTGTTCTTCTGACTTTGGCTTTTACTTGACAACTGCATTCTGGCATCCATGATCTGCAAGAATAAAGTGTTACTACTTAAATTAAAAGATGTAAAGTCTTCTTAAAAGAGAATAATTTGATCTGTGTTGTCAATGGCATCTTTTAAGATAGGGGCTAAATATCAAGACATGGCATACATACCACAATTTCACTCTACACCCATGTGTTATATCTAAAATTTTGGCCAGAAGTAATACTGAGTATGGAAACATCTTAATATGTCTTTCTTCCAACTGCATAATGGTTTAACTTGGTTGGAGCTCAAGCAGGCTTATATAAAAACTCCACAAAGAGTACCAAATCCAGCACTCTTAAAATATCTGTTAGTCTGATATACTAAAAAGTAAATTATTCTGTATTCCACTTCAAATATTTAGCTTCACTAGCACAAAAGACATGTAACAAAAAGGATTTCAGAGGAATAGATGCATGCCAAGTCTGTAACTTCCTATATTGAAGTACATCCCAATGAATTATAAATGTAATAATTTAAAGATGTTATAAATACCAAAATGACAAAACCAAGTTGTCCAGATATTAGTTCATAGTCAATAACGTTTATATGTGTACTTAAAAAAAGATTTATCATGTATACCTTGCACAATAAGAAATATAACCACTTCTACCTCCCATATGATCTTTTCAGAAACAACCAGTATACTCTTCATTCATGTAGAGATAAACAGTATGGAAGAGTTTGGACATTTTATGAATTAGAAAGCAAATGAAAATGAAATGATACAGGGTACATCTTTTATCTTTTGCGTACATGACATTTTCCCATGTTTACATGGGAATGGAACCATGGAAGATATTTCTCATTTGACGTTACATCGAAAATACTAAGAATTCACGGGGGGTAAAAATTAAAATTGCTGCTTTGCATATTAAAAAGAAGCAGCCTACATTTACACGACATGTTTTCTTCATCAATACGTACCATTTGCCACCATAGATGTATCACAGAAATTCTGAAATAGAGAGCAAAAAAAACCTGGGGTGAAAAGAGCATCTCCGCATCTTTCTCGTCAAGCCTAGGGTAGACAAGCATGAAATAAATTTTCCAAAAGCATCTTTCACTCATATGGTTTGGGCAGAGCTCAATCCTCAATGCTGCTAATCTTGGCACAAGCTGTTCAACTGCAAGAGCATGCTCTTGTTGCACATCTGACATCTCAAAATCTGTCACATGTAACGAGTACAATTAATGTCAGTTCAAGCTTCCCAAAGATTTTGTCGGTGCACTCAGCTATACTCATTTGCAAATAGCTGTAGATTGCTACAAATGGAGTCGGAATAGTTATGCAACTTAAAATTGATCCATTGAGAATTTACAGCTTGCAAAATCATAATCGCATCAAGTTGTAGATTGATATCAATGCAGTTGATAAATTAATGCATGATATTTAAACAATAAGCACTCAGGATTTAACTGTTTCAAAAGACAGAATGACAAGCTGTAATTGCTCTCAATGGGAGTTGTTACTTCTTTTTATGCAATATTTGATTTTTAGAATTTGGTACCACAGAAAGGTAGCATGCATATAAAGCAAAGGAGACATTATTTCTCATATATACCAACAACAACAACCAAGCCTTTAGTCCCAAACAAGTTGGGGTAGGCTAGAAATGAAACTCAATCATAGTCACAAAGTCAAGGTAGATAGTAATAAAATAATAATAAAAATAATAATAATAGTAGTAGTAGTAGTAATACTGATAGTAATAATACTAATAATAATACTAACTATATGATACCTACACTATAGATCGTAGGGGCCAAAGTCCTAAGCTCTACGTCCTTGACCCCAAATCACTAGCCCTATGACCTAAAGCCTATAATACTACCCCCCCCCCCCCCTCCCCCAACAACCCCTACACAATATTTCCTATATACCAACTGTCACAAAATCATAAAGCATTAATGTGGTATACATAAAAATGTTCTGTTATGTTAGATGCAAAAGCTTCTGTTAATTGCAAACGTTTTACTCAAATGTTGACATAACTGTATCTAAACACCTGCATTTTCCTGTTTGAATGGAAGTATAAATAGCAAAGTGACAATTGACTGGTTTATATATGAAATATCACGCGTGCCCATGAAAAAAAACAAATATCCCCTATTTGCCAGTAAAAGAAGAAAGCTCCCATATATATTCTTCAAATCACATGAACATGCCAATAGCCACCCCAGTTTTTCTTTCCAAACAACCCGTTGTACCCCTTCCAGTCATTTTATGCAGATATTATTTGAAAATTTCTCTTTTAGAAAACGTAATGTGGACTGCAAGAGGACAAGAACACAAACCATCACACTCTTCCTCTAGCAAAGGGAAGTCGAGCCAGGTCCCTGGATGCATTGAAATATTCTCCACAAACATCAACACCTCCTCAGTCACACCAACCACACCAGTGTCCTCGGCATCTTCATCCTCATCAGATCCAAGAGGTAGAAAACTGGTGGCTATCTTAGCTATCTCTGAAACAGCCACGTGTTCTGATATCTTCGATATTCCACTCCGAACTCTCCCCCCAATCTCAGCAAAGTCACTCCGAATACCTGTGAAGCTTCTAAATCATTAGTTACAGATAATATCCAAACTATTTAAAGGAAAAAAAAAAAAATAGAAAGACAAGTTTTGATTTGGTAAAAATGACATGTACTAAAACCACAACTTACAGATTTTTGACATAGTATGAGATTATAATCTTCAGTGTGGTTTAGAAATCCGACAAATGTGAGAGTGGCAGTTATCATAGCCATTTCTCAAATAGTTTTAGTAAATCATAGAATTTAGCAATTTATAAATCAGAAATTTACCCTGACATGTGTTGCATTGTCTGTCAGTAAAATCCTGATCTCAACTAACAATTTGGTTGGAATGGTCAAACAGCTCTTTCTCTACCTAATTCTCTTCAAGACTAACCAACAGAGCCTCAGTTTTCCTCTTTAATAGCTATCTATCCAATGTCTCCAGCCTTTTAACTTCATTTCCAGTGATCTACAAGTTACAGCTAAATCATGCAAACAAGACGTAGTCTAAACTCCAAAAGCGATTAGTGACATCACCTGGCATTTTTATCGACGAATCAGATGCTTCCACGTCATCGTCATCTCCAGGTGAAGTATTGAATTCTGATTGGGATTGCGGAGGCGGAGCGAGGAAAGAGGCGAACCCACGAAATTGGCGGGTAAGGGTTTGCGTGAGCTCGGAGATGTCTTCCTTAACACCTTTCGGCGGAGACTGGGGGTCTCCGGCAGTGTCTGAGGTGGTTGAGGAGGGTATCTCTTGTTCCTCCTCTTCATCGTCGGATGGAAGAAGAGTTTTCGCAATAGATCTCGCTAGCCATGACATTTTGCTTCAGATCTTTGTCCGACCTTTACTTGTCTTATATTTTCCTTGAATTTTCAGATCGCATTTAGTAGTTGATGTGGAGATCAGATGAGGAAGAATTTTGTCGGGTTGTTGCTTGTTTGATCACAAGTTCACAAGTCACAACTTGGAGGAGAGAGAGGAGTGTTGATCATAGTATTGGGCCTCTTGATATGGGCTTTTAAGTCGTCCAACGCTTTTACTCAAACTAGTAGAGGGCCCGCTTGATTTACTCTCTTCGCTAAAGCAGCTACTGATGTGAACATCTAAATCAGTAGTCTAATTTTAATTATTTACATTACATTTTAATTTGAAACACGTAGTCTAAATAAGTAATGATATTGGATGCTTTAGCAATTATGGCTCGGATGTGAACTTGATCTTATACAATACAAACTAAAAAAATTAAAAATTTGAAACAAAAATGATAAAACCATAAAACTTTGAAACAACCATAATCAAGTATGTCAATTAACGGTCCAAATTCCTCATATAAAACAAATATAATCATTTTTTTTTTTTTTGCTTTATAAAAGTAAAATAACAAAATTATTCGATTTGTGGCAGATAAAATGATGCTGAGTCAGCAATAAAGGTGTTCTCTTTTCTAAGTGCTAATTTTCAAAGGGCAATTTATTTATCCTTAGGTTTTTACATATTTATCCAAAATAAGTATCTAATTGTGTATTTTCAATAATAAATTAATTACTTTGAACAAAAATATTTTCGTGTAACAACTTCTTTTAATATTTATGTAATTTTTTAACACTTACATATTTTTTTATATTTTTTAAAATATGTTATGATGATCGTACGAAAAATGTGATGATAGCTAATTATGACGACCCTTTTAACGATCACCAGCAATGTTTGAGAAATTTGATCACATAAAAAATTACTAAATGTAAAAAATGACTAGTTAAATATTTATAAAACTAATACTCGGTTTATCCAAAATAACTACCTAAATACTTATAAAATATATAGAGTGAGGCTACGGTACTATGCATAGCACGGATTGGGTTCGTGCTACGGCTCCAATTTTTGAGTTTTCAAAATCCGTGCGGTCGATCCGAACCGTTCAACGTGATATAAAATGAATATGTACTTGCCACACCAAATTTTACATTTTTTCGAACTTTTTTTACTATTTTTTAGATTTGTAGAAAATCACTGTTTTTGGATGGTCCAGAATTTTCAGATCAAATGATTTTCTACCTATCTAAAAAAATAGTAAAAAAGTTATAAAAAATGTAAATTTGGTTTGCAAATACATATTCATTTTATAATAATGTTGAACGGTTCGGATCGACCGTTAGGATTTTGAAAATTCAAATATTGAGCCGTAGCACGGACCCAACCGTACTATGCATAGTACCGTAGCCTCACTCAAATATATTATATAGATAGAGAGAGAGAGATAGACTATGGTGAGTTGTGAAGTAAAATAACGTTTTTCTTCACGCCATATTATCATTTTGAAAATTCAAACAACCGATCCGAACTGCTCACATATTCTAAATATTGAAATGTGCTTGGAAAACTAAATTTTACATTTTTTGAAATTTTTTAACACTTACATTTTTTTTTTATATTTTTTAAAATATGTTATGATGATCTTACGAAAATGTGATGATAGCTAATTATGACGACCCTTTTACGATCACCAGCAATGTTTGAGAAATTTGATCACATAAAAAATTACTAAATGTAAAAAATGACTAGTTAAATATTTATAAAACTAATACTTTTGTAACAAGTAGCTAACTAAATGAATATGTGTTAAATAATTATCGGTTTATCAAAAATAACTACCTAAATACTTATAATATATATATATATATATATATATATATATATATGTATATATATATATAGAGAGAGAGAGAGAGAGTGTGGCTAATATCAAAACGTTTGTTCCTAGCCCCCGGTGCAACCAAGTTGTTTCGGATTTTCAAAGTTCAAACGTTCGATGTGAACCGTTAGATGTTTAATTATATAAAATATACTTGGAGACCAAATTTTACATTTTTTGGAATTTTTTTGCTATTTATTAAGCCACTTTGAAATTTGGTGATCCGGGTGAACAGTAAAAACAGTGCAACTAAATTCTGGACCATGTGATCAGCAATTTTCAAAGTGGCTTAATAAATAGTAAAAAATTCCAAAAAATAAAAATTTAGTCTCCAAGCATATTTCAATATAGAGAACATGTTGAACGGTTTGGATCGACCGTTTGAACTTTGAAAATCCGAAAACAACTTGGTTGCACCGGGGGCTAGGAACAAACGTTTTGATATTAGCCACTCTCTCTCTATATATGAGTCTGGTTAATGTTATAACGTTATAATTCAGTATAAGTTATAACGAGTCAGTTTTGGCAATTTCAAAGTTCGAACAGTCGATCCAAATCGCTCAAAGTAATCTTGATATTAACATGTGCTTGGAGACCAAATTTTATATTTTTTGAAATTTTTTACTATTTTTTTGGATAGGTACAAATCGTGTTTTGGATGGTCCAGAATAATCTCAAAACAGTGATGTGGTACCTATCTAAACAAATAGTAAAAAAATTCAAAAAATATAAAATTTGGTTTCCAAGCACATTTTAATATGGAGATCATGTTAAGTGGTTTGGATCGACTGTTTAGACTTTAAAATCGCCAAAACTGATTCATTATAACTTAAACTGAAATTTATAACATTAGGAAGTGTCTACGGTGCTATGTATAGCATAGAGGCCTCCGTGCTACGGCTCAATTTTTGAGTTTTCAAAATCCTAATGGTCGATCCAAACCGTTCAACATGATCTCCATATGAATATGTACTTGCAAACCAATTTTACATTTTTTTAGAATTTTTTACTATTTATTAAGCCACTTTGAAAAAACAGTAATTTGTATACAAACAGTAAAATCTTCTGGACCATTGGATCAGCAATTTCAAAGTGCTTAATAAATAGTAAAAAAATTCTAAAAAAATGTAAAATTTGGTTGCAAGTACATATTCACATGGAGATCATGTTGAACGGTTCGGATCGACCGTTAGGATTTGAAAACTCAAAAATTGAGCCGTAGTACGGAGGGCTTCTATGCTACGCGTAGCATATTAGCCAGATTCTATAACGTTATGACATTAGCCAGACTCTATATATTAAAAACGATTACATCAATACTGGACGCAAAGTTCAACTCTAAAAATCAAAAGATAGAAGGCCGGATTTTGTTTAAAAATATAATTAAAAAAATATTTTTACCAACCAACACGATTACTTTTTTTTTACAAAAAATCATAAGAACGGAATTGGCAATTCGGTCAACTTAATCTTTTTTTTGGACCGAATTGACAATTTAGTTCCTGCTGATTTCACAGCGTTTCATGATGAACCCGCGGAAAATCCGAAAATGAGCGGACTGAGTTGCCAACTCGGTCCCCTATTTTATATATCTGACCGAATGATATTGAGTAAAATGATTGAAGGTCATTTCTATTGAGTCATATGGCCGAATAGAAATTGAGTCAAAATGGCCGAAATAGAAATTGCCAATTGATATTGATTCAAAATAAGTTAATATTTCTCTGACTGAATTGGCAATTGATATTGAGTTTGATTTAAATAATTTAATATTTTCTTGACCGAATTGGCGTTTCGTGACCAACTCTGTTGAATTGCCAATTGATATTTAGTCAAATGGCCTTCTCCTATTTTATATTTATCTGACTGAGTAACTGTAAATTATTGGGACCGAATTGCCAATTCGGTCCTGGCTTAAAAAAAAACTCTGCCACTTTCGGTCCGTAGGCATTACACAAATAATAACATATTTATTCTGCGAAAACTGTGAAATTAGCTTAGGACTGAATTGTCAATTCGGTCCACAAAAAAAAAAAATCAATGAAATCAACTAGGACTGAATTATCAATTCGGTCCAAAAAAAAACCAAGCGGATCGAATTGACAATTCGGTTCTTATTATATTTTTTTAAAAATAATCATGTTGGTTAGACAAAAATATTTTCTTTAATTATGTTTTAAAAAAAAAAAATCCTCGAAGGCCGGT
>JAJGRW010000043.1:0-96456 GCA_025461045.1 Carex parvula
GAGGCACCTCATCTCCATGGATGAAAAACGGTTTCAACATCCCTTTTATCATTCTTCGTCACATGAGTGCTTGCTATTCTAGCTCTGTTGCCAATCTCCCCTATGGCCATTTAATTCATCGCATGATTCGCCTACATGGCATAACCGTCCCAAGTCATCTCATTCAAAATGAGCCTAATCATTTGCTTGATATTCTACCCAAACATGGTTGGGTCAAAAGTGTATCGGGTTCGGGTTTACCAATTATAAAACCTGACATCAGACCTATCAATGATTGGATAAAAGCTCCAAAATGCTCTAACCTAACCAATATTGGGATCCGTATGAAGAAGAATCGCCGGCTCAACCTGATCAACCACAATACCACCAATGGCTCAAGATGAACTTCCTCAAGGAGCGGAAAATCAATTGGCTTGGATTGTTCAACACATGCAAGAATACCAAATAGCCAATAACAACCAATTTACCGCGATCAACAACGATCTTAAAATCTTGAAGTCAAGATCACGCAAAATCCATATTCAAGGTCGCAAAACGCCGAAGCAATTTATGATATTGATCTCACCACTTCGGAACTCGCTCGGCGCTTTGTGAAGCAATATGGTGCTTCTAGTGGTGCGTCCACTAGTGCCCCTCACATACCTTCCGACGATGATGATGATGAAGATGATGAAGAGGGTGACGAAGGAGATGATGACGATGATCCCGAAATTTAAATCTCTATGAACTTTTACAATTAGAATTTGCTAAGTGATTGCTATGCTATGTTATTTGTGTTACATGAACTTTTATTATTTCTATGTTGTATGATTGCACTTTTATTTTTCCTATGGTATTTGACTTGAACTTTGTTAGGTATATGATTGCATGTTTAATCCTAAATTGATTATCTTTCGTATGGTTATATTTGTGATGATATGCATGTTCAAGACAATTGGAATTGCAATTTAGAGCACTTGGACTGAAGAAAACATCAAGTTATTTATCAAGCATTTAACCAGAGGAACGTTCTGAGACGTTTTTTAATCGTCGCAGACGTTTTAAGAATTCTCACAGAAATTTGATTTTTGACCTAAGTTAAACTAAAACGTTTTCAACGTTTTACAAAACGTTGGGACGTTTTATGGCAGAATATCTTGATACTCATCAAGATCGGTTAATAACAAACCGATGCTGGTGATTATCAGGATCGGCTAAAAAATGAACCGGTGCTGATGATTATCAGGATCGGTATTATAACTTAACCGATCCAGATAATTAATTTCTTTCTCCCTTTCCGCAATACGAGGTCTTTTAATTTGCTCCCTTTCCAGTGCGCGATCTGTCTCTGCCCTCTTTGAGGTGTTTTCGTTCTCTGAACTCTCTCTACCCGAAACAAGTGTTTCTCTTCCTCATTTGTTGATCTATCTCGGTTGATGGTTGATTGAGGTAATATAAACCCGATTCCTTCATTTTTAATTTAAAATGCTAACTAATTTTAGGCACAATCCCATAGAGAATCAAGAAATTAGGAAATTCAAGTGTACGTTTTATATTTGATCTATAATTCTCGTTCTACAAGCACATATCAATCAAATTAACTTGGATTGATGAGACTCAAGAATGGTAAATTTGTTTTTATATTAGGGCTCATGTGGTGTATTTTGCTTCAAAAGCTCAACTCAATTCTTATTATTTTTGTAGATTGGCTATTATTGAGGAATCTGGTGCAACGATCTTCATCTCACTCGATTCGGCGTCGAAAAAAATTGTAAGTGCAACATGAACCTCGTGTTTGGCTTTGTGAATGAAACTTGATCATGTATTTTGATAATAGTATATATAGTTAATTAAAGGTATTTCCACCATTAGGTATCTAGCTAGAGTATTGTCTTACGAGCCACAACCCAATGAATAATGCCTTTAGGGATTAATTTTGAATAGTCCCCGTTTTGGGACTGCTCTTTGAATACTTTGTCTCAATTAGGATGTGACCACTTGTTAGTCGTGTTTTAGTATTTAAGCGAATTTCGGCAGCATTTCCTCTTAGTTCCCCGAATATTTGGGGAACTAAGGGGAAATGCTGCCGAAATTCCCTTAAATACTAAAACACGACTAACAAGTGGTCACTACTGAGACAAAGTATTCAAAGAGTGGGATAGAATGGTAACCGGCCCCATGTAAGCCCTAGTGTGAACATTTAAAGTACCATATATTCCCTTGTGCTTAATTATTTTTTTCTTATAATTGCAGATGGACCGCAGTTGGATGTACGGAACATCACGTATATCCAATGAATATATGGCCGGTGTTGATGAATTTATGAAAGTTGCTACGGACGATACGGCGAAGAATGGGACTGGGCTGATGTCGTGTCCTTGTCGTGATTGTAACAATATGAATAAATTTTCCAATCCAACCAAGTGAGGAACCATTTAATCCGACGTGGATTCAAGCAACAATATAAGCGTTGGATATGGCATGGCGAGAGTTTGGAAACCGATATAGGTAGTGAGCATCAGGAATCCATACTGGTGGGAGTGACGGAAGTGGTGATGGACCACACGATGGGACCGATGATGCGGTGGTAGATGAAACTGAGAATATTGATCAAATGTTACGTGATTTAGAAGAGGATTTTGATAATGATAAGCAGTACTCTGTATTTGAGAATCAGTCCAAGAAGGAGAATCAGTCCAATAACAAGTATAAACATTACCTGGGATCCAGAGGGTACAGTGGTGAGAAATTCCAGAATAGGCTCAAAGAAGCATTCCAGAAAATTGCAAACTCTAAAGCAGTAAGTAGTGATCCGTCTACCCAGGGGTCAACTACTATACTGTCACAGGAGCAGTTTCTTGATATGTCTGTTCAGTATAGGCATGTCTCGTGGACACTAGGACACACGAAGCCGACTTCCGATGGCGAGGAACTTCTTTATCCTAACCCGGACACAGAAGCAATCGTCAAGACTATTGTGAGGATTTAGATATTTTCATTCCTTGAAATTCAACTCTAATTTATTATGTGATAACAGGTTGCCATTGTCATTTCAGGAAGAACAACAGGAGGCTTTCAACAAAGGCTTGTTGCCCGTCGATCGTTACGACGATGTTCTAGGAAAATCTCTGCCGAATCCGGAACATGCTGGGAGGGTGAGAGGCCTTGGAGCTCTGGTGGGTATTAAAAAGGCATATCAGGGAAGCGGAAAAAAGGAGGAGACACGTGCTTTCTGGGTCTGGCGCGGACATTGAAGATAGGATACAGAGAGAAGTGGCGGCGAGAGTACAAGTTGCAGAGGACAGAATAAAGGAAGAAATGGAGGAGAAAATGAAGGTAATGTTAGCGGAGCAGATGGAAACATTGATGGGCCGAGGAATACTCGCGGAAAGCCCAACAGCCACTCACAGCCCAACAGCCGTAGCGAGCAGCTGCCAGTCAGTTGGACCACGGACTTCCCTCTTTTTCCCGATGGAGGTAATGCAAATAAATACATATTTTTCCATCCAAATAAAAAAAATAATTCTATTACGTACATGCCTTAGTTTTATACATATTATTCCTTCGAATGAATTTTTGTAGCATGTACAGCCGTCGCAACGAGTATGCAGACTTCTCATGCATCGAGATGGGAAGAAGGTTGAAGTGGCTCGGGGACAATTAATGTTCCAGTAAATCCTGGAGAGACCATTCACACGAGGCCTGTACCACCTGACCATGCAAGGGTAATGGTGGATGCAGTGGTCCCGGGTGAAGAAGACACCCCTCTACCTGTACCACATGAAGACATGCCAACCATCATCTCAGCCGTTGGCAGCTCCACCGCATGGCCGATGGACCTGATATCCATTGATCAGGTAAAAAATGCATATTATTATTACAACTTCTTATAGTTATAAATTTGTATCTATATGGTAGAGTTTTAGTTGATGGTATTATGTTAATTGCAGGAACCACCCAATGTTCGTACTGGTGGGGATGTGGTACAAACTGAAACAAACATGTTTGGTGGTATCGATTTTGTCCGTTTTCCACAGTCTTGTACCCATCTGCGTGATCGGTTCTTGAGCCAACCTAACAAAGCATTTCACGTCAACCAGCCACCTGACCTTTTCCATCATGAAGAACCCCTGGTAGTCAATGCAGATGATTTTTTGACGTTGGTTAAACCAAAGGAGTGGCTCACCGGACCGATTATTCAGATCTTCATGATGTGAGTTAACATTCGTAATAATGGTAGAATGTACTACTTTTAATCCAAAATGAAAAAATCGAGATCACCTGTATTCCCTTTTTTGCAGGTATCTGCAGAAATACAACAAGGAGGAACATCGAGAAGATGAGCGTGTTGGTTTCATGGACCCCATGAGAACCAATTTACACTTGTTGGAGGGTGGTGCCCAATCAATAGAATACGTTGAGAAATACTTAAAGGTTGTACTGAGAGAAAACCGGAGGAAGAAACTGATATTCATACCGTATCATCAGAAGTTAGTGCTATATATACATTCTAATTTTATTAAGTTTCTTTCATTTCGTATAAATCAAATTGGGGACGGCTAATTTGCTGCCGGCAGCATTCTGGCCAGCTGCTGCCGGGGGCATTTCGGCCATTTCTGGTGTTCAAACAACAACTTTTTTTATATAGATGTTCAATCTATATTATAATCTACTTGGAGACCAAATTTTACATTTTTTGGAATTTTTTTACTATTTATTAAGCCACTTTGAAAATTTCAGATCACTTGATCCAGATTCAAAGTGGCTTAATAAATAGTAAAAAAATTCCAAAAAATGTAAAATTTGGTCTCCAAGTAGATTATAATATAGATTGAACATCTATATAAAAAAGTTGTTGTTTGAACACCAGAAATGGCCGAAATGCCCCCGGCAGCAGCTGGCCAGAATGCTGCCGGCAGCAAATTAGCCGGACCCAAATTATAGAATGTGAGATGATACAAAACCTAATTTGCAGAACACATTGGCTCTTGGTCGTGCTTATGCCAAGGGAGAGTCAGGCGTACGTGTTCGATTCTCTCAATAAGACCGCTGGTAAGAAATCGGCTCCACTTCACCCGAAGATCATCGATGCGCTCAAAATGTATGCTTTTCAAGCTTTTATTTGTCAAATCTATAGATTTTCATTAATATTTTTCTTAGAATTGGTAGTATTTTTTTCAACAGGCCCTACCAATTGGACCAGATGATTGGAGGAGTTGGAAAATGCTATAATTTCAAGATTAATTATTGCAGGGTAAGTACTTATTTTTTAACTTCTCTTGTTGTTTGTAAATTGCTAAGTTGGTGATGTTAAACGAGGGACTTAGATGTAAAAAATGGTGAAATTTGGTTATGATATGATTATAGGGACCTAGCTGCAAATTAAAATTGGTCAAAATCTATATGTGCAAAAATTGTTTAATTTTTTTAACTATCTTGATGTGTAATGTAGTGCCCACAACAAAATGGAGGTTGGGAATGTGGATATTATGTCATGATGCTCATGCACGACATAATACATCGCTTCCTCCGTGATTTTCCGAAAATGAAGGTCTATATACATTTATATATTTTCCAAAAGTAAGCATAGTTGCTTCAAATATAATTAAGTACATATTTAATTGTGTTCTTATATCATTTAAAAAATGCAGGACTTACCCACTAAGTACCCGGTTTACAGAATGGACGAGATTCGCAACTCGTGGTGTAACTTTTTCTTAAAGGAGGTAATCATTCAAAAAAGTAAAACAATTTAGAATGTGATAATTTGTAATAATTTGTAATAATTTAGGAGCTTAATAATTCTATGATATGGTGTATGGATTTAGGAGCTTAATAATTTAGGATGTGATACTTTTCTAATAATTTAGGATGTGTATTGATTTGTGGTGATTCCTGATGCATGTGATATCCTATATAGGCCAGCAAAATATACTGGAAGCTGGCCAAATATAAAATAATTTTTTTTAAAACACAGTAAAACATCAGTATCGGTTATTAATTTATTAACCGATTCGGATCACTATCCGCATCGGTTATTTATACACAACCGATTGTGATAACAACCTTCTGGATCGGTTCGTATAAATAAACCGAACCTGCTAGTTATCTGAATCGGTTTTTAACAAAACCGATCCAGTTGCTCTATTGTTATATTAAAAAATATTTTATAAATTGGCCGGAATATTGGATCGGTTTGTTAAAAACCGATCCAATTGTTTAATTAATTTGCCCAGATAATAAATATAGGATCGCGTGATAATAAACCGATCCTGGTACTTATATTCTGGGATCGGTTTAATGTTTAACCGATGCAAATACTGGACAAGTCGGGATCGGTTTTATTTTTAACCGATCCAAATACTATGAAGTCGGGAGCGGTTGGTATAAATAACCGATGCAGATTCTGGATGATTGGGATCGGTTACTTAATAAAACCGATCGCGATAACTAAAACTAGGATCGGGTTTACATTAAATATCCGATCCAGATTGTTTCTATCTGGATCGGTTGTTTAACCGATACAGTTGAGATTGACTACTTGTATCGGCTGGAACAGGATCGGCTGTAGGTCCGATCCTGATGTGCGAGTATACCCGATCCTGATTTGTGTTTTTCCACTAGTGGGTATTTTCATTTACCTCGAAGCCGTAGGCTGCTTCCTTAGTGTATTGTGCTCCCTCCGCACCCCAGGTAAACTTCCTGCCCACATACAGTGCAACCAACATATGAGAGTTCTGGAATTACTGTGCTGGAATTACTGTTCACCATCTCCTCAAAATCGCCTGACAGCTCTCTCATTCGGTTATAGAAATTTGTTGGATTGGGGAATGAATACTGTGCTCATCAGGAGAGAGAAAAACCCCTTTTATAGGGGTTTTATAGCGGACTGCCCAGCTGCTGGGCGGTCGGATCAGGGTAGTGGACCGTCCAGTGGCTGGGTGGTTAGGTGGGGAAATTGAACCGCCCAGTGGACGGGCGGTTGGGGTAGAAATAAAAATAAGTTTGAGGTGGGAGCAGATTTGATAATTTGTTTTTTTTTTTGGGTATTAATAAAAATATCGGCCGTATGAGTGTTTATTTATTTTATTATCTGAGGAAAATATGAGTGTTAATTGCATTTTTTTCTAAAAAAATAATTATCTCAAAAATGAAATTTAATTTGTGGTTGACTTGTGTTTTCACTTTATTTGGTTAGGTTAATTTGTTTGAATGTTACCTTTTATATTGAAAATATTTTAATTGATTTGTTATAGTTCAGGTTGAATATAACTCGGTATATATTTGTATTACTGAATTTGAAATATTTGAATCGACATTTATCTGTGGTAAGATGCTCATAATTTATAGATGTGAACATTACAAATTCTTATAAAAAAACATATTGAGATTGCTCAACTGTTTATATTAGAGTAGAACTAGGGTGTTCCCAAGTTAATCAAGTCTCTATGTGAACTCAACTCTAAAATTTATTGAATTGGCTTCAAACGATAAATTCAAATCGTTGAAATCCATTTACCTTACGAGCAGTGGCAGAGACAGGATTTTGAGTAATGGAGTCAAAAACATATAATTTTTTTTAAATGGTGAGCTTGAAGAGAGATTTTTTGTGAGAGTTGAATGTTGAATGAGAGAGAATATAAAATAGTGAGGTTCTTAACTTTTGGAAAAAAAATATAAAATGCTATAACTCCCCAAGTTGTACACATTATACAATATTCTACTTTCTTCTTAAAAATGTATGGGGATCAACCATATAAAATTTTCACAAATTTATAGGGGTCATTTGTAAGATACTCATAATATTTACCTATAAACTATAAATAAAACTATATATAATTATTAGTTTTTGAAATTGAATGGGGCCAATTGACCCCCATTTGATGTATGTCAATCTGCCTTTGCTTACAAGTGATGCGTCTACATACAAAAATTTCAAACTTTCGAATTAATTTAGTATAAAGTCAAGCAGTCAAAATTAGAAGGTTTATAAATTAATTTTAATGTATTCAATTTTTTAATATTTTTTTTATCACTTGACTCTCTACAAAATTAATTTCAAAATTTAAAATTTTCATATGTAGACGCATCACACATAAGTAGAAGAATTTCAACGGTTTTGAATTTGTTATTTGAAGCCAATCCAAAGACTTTAGAATTAAGTTCATAAAGAGACTTGGTGAACTTAGGAACACCGAGTTCTACTCTTAATATATATCTCTTTGTAGATTGTTTTGAAATTGTGAATTTTTTAAGTGTCAGATTCAAATCATACCTATTGTTTTTCTACCGAGGTTAAATGGCTTTTTAATTCCGTTAAGACTTAAGACCGATCGTTCTAAAGTTAAAAACTAAATGCATCATCCCATTTCTCAATTTAAAAAAGTGAGATTACTTTAATATACATATTACGGATTGACTTATGTTATAAATATATATTTTATGAAAGTGATTAGTTAAACATGATCTCCGTATAAAAATGTACTTGCAGATTAAATTTTACATTCTTTTAAGAGGAGGGTTCAAATGCCTCCATTTTTCATGCCTCCACCATGCCTCCATATTTTAAAACTTTAATAACTCAAAATTTAAAACTTAAAATTCAAAATAAAACCGTTGGATATGATCTATATCATTTTATCTATGTGCTCATAAAAAATTATCACATTTCGATTTTGTTTTTATGTGAATCAATAAGTTGAAAAATCAACGTCTAGAAATTATCCACATTAGTATGTTTTTTACAAGCTCTTGATGACAACCAAAATAAAATTGAAATATCATAATTTTTTACAAGTGTATAGTTAAAATGATGTAGACCATATCCAACGGTTTTATTTTTATTTTTAAGTTTTAAATTTTGAGTTATTAAAGTTTTAAAATATGGAGGCATGGTGGAGGCATGAAAAATGGAGGCATTTGAACCCTCCTCTTCTTTTAATTTGTTTACTTATTTTTAAAATAGATAGAAAATCACTGTTTTACGATGGTCCATATGTTTTAGGTCGATTTTCTGCCTATTTAAAAAATAGCAAAAATTCTAATAAATGTAAAATGTAGTTTTCAAGTACATTTTCATATGGATATCAAGTCTCACGGTTCAGATTGATTGTTTGAACATTAAAAATAGAAATATGAATTCATAGCAGTGTTGTAAAAAAGGTCAAGTCGGTCGACTAATCGACCGTTTAGTCAGTGGCGATGTGCGAACAAAGGGTGTAGAACGTCAAATCGGCTAATTTGTTCTATTAATCATCAATTTTCCATTTAACGGCCTGATTAATCGTCTGTTTTCTGTTTATACGGCTAATTAGTTAGTCATTTTTATTATTTATTTATTTTGCATTTATTCGTTTTATATACTATACTTTATCTTGTTTTATTTTGACCTTTCCTAAATGACAATCTTATGAAACTTTATTAATTAACAAATAAATTTAGTTAATAAGTTTAATGAGTTAAATATTTAATCAATTTTAATAAATATGAGTGTATGTACATAAATTTAACAAAATGTAAAATTATTTGCAAATTTCGATTAATCGTCCGCATACTGGTTAATCGCTTGAGGATACCACTTTCGTCCGACGAACACATACTGTTATTTACAACACTGATTCATCGTACGAATTGATCCACAATATATATATTACTTTAGTCTCACTCTTTAAAAAAAGAAAAAAAGCTTGGACCATTTATAGAAGTTTGAACTAAAGAAGAAAGTTTTGAGTTTGGTTAGGAGAGTCCTACACTCTTAGTCTCCTTCTCGATCCTACAGTCCATTTAGGCATGAAAACAGCTAGTCCCAAAAGTAATCCTTCCTAGTATAGGCATGCAGCTATCATCATGACAAGGACATAGATATAATTTCCTTTTATGTAAATATGTATGTATATATGTGTTGTTTAGTGATCATCCTTTAGAATTCAAATTACTGTTCTCAATTTGTCGCATACAGAACATTCCATAGTACTGTTCTGAACAACTACGTAACTATCTATTTGAGAATCCGTACGTGTGACTTGTCACATATTTAGGTTGGATCAACATCCTGCACCTATTATTGATGCTTGTGTTGCTTTTGTATCCGAAATTTTGACCAGTATTGGATAAATCGTGTATCAATTATATCAAACAACTATATATATATACTCGCAATAATCCGATCGCCCAATACTTTACTCTCGACTGTGATATATCATAGCACAACATGACTCAAATGTTAGCATGTTATTTTTATTCTCTTGCATTGAGAAAATGAAAAAAAAAAAAAAATGATCTGACACTACATATGAACTGATCAGATCACGATATGACACTCCACCAAAACAATATAAATTTTATGTTATAATTGTTTATCCCAAACTACAATTCAAATACCAAACATTATTTTTTTTTACACGTATTTTTTTACGAGACTAATTATTTCTTTAGTTTACATATTTTTTACAATTTTAATTTATTTTTGATATTTGTTGGCCTTTTCTCCTTAACAAACGTAAAATTTGAAAAAATAAATGCGACTAAATGGGACCAAATGTGACATGATAATGTTATTAGCTATGTTATGTTTGGTCATGACATGACGTACTAACATGCCATAACCATTATTCACACAACATGACATATGAAAATTTTACTTGATCACATTATGACATGACACGTGATCCAAATCACGACATAACTAGCTACGTTACGGTAATTTACGACATAAATTTATATCACTACATGACCCAATCTCAAAATTGAATAACTATTCTCAATTATAATTATCAACAAAATCAGTTTGAATCAGATGGATGTGAGCGTTCAAATGCCTCATATTATATATTTTCATTTTCAAAATTCAAACTGTCGATGCAAACTGCTCAACATGATATCCAAATTAAAATATGCTTGGATATCAAATTTATATGTTTTGAATTTTTTTACTATTTTTTTTAAATATGTACAAAATTGGTGTTTTAGATGGTTTAGAAACAACGATTATGTATCTATCTTAAAACATAATAAAATACTTTCAAAAAAAATATAAAATTTGGCCTCCAAACAAATTTTGATATGGAGATCATGTAGAGCGGCTCGAATTGACAGGTTGAACTTTGAAAACAAGATATACAATGTGAGACACAATAAGACATGAAAAATATGAGGCATTTGAACTCTGTTTTATATATATATATAGAGAGAGAGAGAGAGAGAGAGAGATAGGCTATGGTGTGTTGTGAAGTAAAACGTCGTTTTACTTCATGCCATATTTTCATTTTGAAAATTAAACAACCGATCCGAACCGTTCAACTTTTTCTAAATATTGAAATGTGCTTGGAGACTAAATTTTACATTTTTTGGAATTTTTTTACTATTTATTAAGCAACTTTGAAATCGCTGATCCACTGTGAACAGTAAAAAACAGTAAAATTTTCTGGACCACCGGATCAGCGATTTTCAAAGTAGCTTAATAAATAGTAAAAAAATTCCAAAAAATATAAAATTTAGTCTCCAAGCACATTTCAATATAGAGAACATGTTGAGCGGTTCAGATCGGTTGTTTGAATTTTCAAAATAAAAATATGAGCGTGAAGTAAAAATGACATCTTACTTCACAACTCACTATAGCCCAGCTCTATATATATATATATATATATATCAGTAAAATTAACTTTATTTGTATTTTATTCTTATTTATTAAAAAATACTTTATTTATATTCTATCTTTATCTCTTAAAAGTTAAAAGTAATAGATAATGAATAGTAATAGTAATTCACCCCATAAAAGAGGTTAAGTTTGCAGGCTTCTCAACCGGACCAAATTATATGTTGTATTGACCGTTTGATTTTCAGGTTAATTACTGCTGACATGTACAGATCAAGTAAACAGAAGATTCAGTTTATTTCTGTAAAGGAAATGAGAGAATGCACTCAATCCAACTGCAAATTTTCAACTCTCATTCCCAATTATTGTAATACAATGATTTTTAACATAGCAACTTTAGGTAAAGTAAACCAAAAGATGAGAATGCATTCAATGCAATCCTTTTTCTCGCGAAGTGCAGAACAAGAAAATTTAAATTGAAAGGACTGAATGTAAATATTAAAACAGTCATACAAGAAATTCTAACCACTAAATTACAGTCACACGTTTAACATTTTATGAGAAGAACTAAATTATATAAACATTTTAGAAAATTATGAAGCATAAAGATAAAATTACTAATTTGTATTTACCACCTAAATCGAATACAGTCTGAATGAAGTAATCGCGAAAACATACCTCTCTAATTTCACTGGAGAGTAGGTCCGATGGGTATCGGACCTACTTTGATTCGATGGGTTTAATTACTATCGATTTGCTTTATCGTGCGGAACGCTTTAAAATTCGTACGTGTCTGTTTCAATTTTCGTGCGCACAAATCTTAAATTAGATTGGACAGTCATCATGCTCGTTGAACCTAAAAGTAGATCCATGAGCATCGGACCTACTCCGTTCTCCTCTAATTTAGTGTTAGGAGGAAAGTTCTCATCTTACAACCACTCTCTCTTTCTTTATTCACATTTAAAGTACACAATTCAGACAAAAAATTGACCAATTATATCATGCTTCTTCTCGAACAATGACTTCGTGCAAAATTTATAGTTTCTCCAGTTATCAGACAATATAAAAAGTTGATGAAATGAACAGTTCAAGTTCACAGTAGCAGATAAATTTTAGTATATTATTTTTTTTCTCTTCATATTTAAAAGATACTTAAATTACAATTTTTTATGGGGATGTGTCAGTTAATTTAGCTTGGAACCAGAAAAGGTATCAAAATTTTCATTTTCTTTTTTAAAAGAAAGGTGATGATCAAACTCTCAAATTTTATCTCAAAATTCTCAATTAGTGTTTCAAACTCTATATTTTACACAAAACAAAACACGATAATTTAGAATTGTTCTGCACATTATTTTGGTAGGCTCTGGTATTGTGCATCAGTGCGGATTAGTCTGTATTACGGATTAATATTTTTTATTTTCAAAATTCAAATAGTTGATCTGAATCGTTCAACGTTAACATGATCTTCATATGAAAATATATTTACAAACTAAAATTTGCATTTTTTTAGATAGGTAGAAAACCACTACTTTTGAATGGTCTAGCAATTTTAGATCAAGTGGTTTTCTACTTGTCTAAAAAAATAGTAAAAAAATTCTAAAAAAACAAGTAAAAATTGATTAACAAGTACATATTCATACATAGATTACATTGAACAGTTCAGATTGTCTGTTTGGACTTTGAAAACAAAGATATTGATTCATAGTTCGAACCAATCTGCACTGTGCATAGTACCGTAGCCTCACTCCTTTATTTTTTTTAAATCTTTCATTTATTTTGAAACAGAGACGTTCTGCATATACTTGTGCTCCAATGTATTTATAAAAACAGAGCATTTAATGAATTGTCTATCTCTGCCATATTTCTAGTGATTACGAAATTAGCCGTGATTTTCATTTTACCCAAAAAAAAAATATTTTAATATAAATAACCACGTTTTTAAAAGAATTTTATTTCTACCCAAACCGCAAATAATATTTGCGGTTTGAATTAACAA
Organism: Carex parvula; assembly: GCA_025461045.1. NCBI lineage: Eukaryota > Viridiplantae > Streptophyta > Magnoliopsida > Poales > Cyperaceae > Carex > Carex parvula. The sequence continues at coordinate 13,569 of JAJGRW010000043.1, forward strand.
TTCAAACCGCAAGAAATATATGCGGCTTGAATTATTAATTCAAACCGCAAATATTCCTAGCGGCTTGAATTAATAATTCAAGCCGCTAGGATTGTTAATTCAAACCTAAAATATAAAATTTCATTTATTATTTTATTAAATGGTAATTTTTCACCGATAACCCTAGAAATTTATTCACCGATAACCCTAAAGTTATTTTTATTACAAAGAATTATATTATAAAAACTTATCAATAATATAAAATTTCATTTAGTATTTTATTAAATGGTAATTTTTCACCGATGACCCTAGAAATTTATTCACCGATAACCCTAAAGTTATTTTTATTACAAAGAATTATATTATAAAAACTTATCAATAATATAAAATTTCATTTATTATCTTATTAAATGGTAATTTTTCACCGATAACCCTAGAAATTTATTCACCGATAACCCTAAAGTTATTTTTATTACAAAGAATTATATTATAAAAACTTATCAATAATATAAAATTTCATTTATTATCTTATTAAATGGTAATTTTTCATAATAACCCTAGAAATTTATTCACCGATAACCCTAAAGTTATTTTTATTACAAAGAATTATATTATAAAAACTTATCAATAATATAAAATTTCATTTATTATTTTATTAAATGGTAATTTTTCACCGATAACCCTAAATGAAATGGATTAGTTAATTTTTTTAAATGAAATGGGTTTCGACCTTTTAATAAAAAAAATAAAATTTAATGCATAAGATGCGGACTCCCCCCTCCCCCATGAAAACAATATTAACGCTTCAAATTTCAATATTATCCGGGACAAATTGATTGAGGAGACCATCCTTAGTGCTTGACTCTTCTGGCAAGTGCCAGGCAAGGCAGCCATCCAAACAAAAGAAATTCCATCAGCAGTACCACTGGAAAGTAGATGTGACATTCTATTTTATCTCTATATTGAAATTGAACCAAATTTTGGTACCACTCTCCATAGTTGAGTCCGAATCTGCTGCGATTCCGAGACAGATCGCAGGACCCTGCGATCTTGAGATCAACGGTTCAAATTTTCTCGAGCGCGGATCTCAGAAACATTCTTAAAAAGTAAATTTTCACGCACGCATCTCGATAAAGACCAACAGTTGAGATGGGATCGCAGGTTCCTGCGATCTACCTCGGAATCGCAGCAGATTTAATTTCCTCCATAGTTCCATGCTGCTTACGCTATTGCTCGTACGTTCCAATGGCAATAATTACAGTCCCATTAAATGAACAACATCATAGTGTGCACTCTTTTGCGAGCATTGCACGGGTGTTTTATTTAATGAACTTTACATTACAAAAATTATTTAAATTTATCATTTATAAACAGTGGGGAATAGTCAAAAGGGTCCTAATCAGAAAAATATAGAAAAATTATACGTAGAAAAGTTGATATTGACAGTGTTAAATATAATTCAAACAAGATGTCACGCGAATTATGATTAAATGACTATGATTATTCAACACAAATTATACCGTTAATTTTAGGAAGGTACAAAAAATCTACTCATTCTTTACTCAAAAAGAAAAATCTACTCATTAAAATATATTTAAGTGTACTTTTCTAATAGTTTGACTCCACATTAGGGGTGTCAACGGAGTCGGTGGAAGCATTTTCATATACATACTCGTTATAAATTGTCCTTACCCGTATCCTACTCTTACCTACTACAAATTACCTTATATGTATCCTACCCTTACCCGTTATGGTTATCTGATAATGAAACGTTAGCGGGTAAATAACGAGTAATGCTATTATAATAAAAAAGTATTATTTACTAAATAATACATTAAAACACATTTATTTCACAAATATATTACGTATTTTAAAGGAAATTTTATTGGAATTTGCTAAAATTTATTTACGTGTTTTAATAATTAATTAAGCGTAACACAACTATCAAAAATAGTTGGAGAATTAATATTCATTGCTCATTAATATATATAATATATTTTTTTTATAATTACCCGATCGGGTAATGGGTACGGAATAGGCTTTACCCATATCCTTACCCGTTTAGATAACAAAAAAATACTAACTTGTACCTGTACCTAATAAGTTTACGAAAAAAAATCTTATCCGTACCCGTCTTATCAAATACGGTACAAATCGGATAAATGAATAAAAGAGTGTCATTGACACCCCTACTTCACATGCCCTTAATTTGATGTCGTTAAGGAGAAAAAAAAAACATTAAAAGGACATACATATTTCTTTATATTTACGTGAGCTGATAATGTCGTGATATTTTGTTTGAATCCTTTTTTTATTTTTATTTTCGTTTTCTTAAATGGAAGATAACGATCTTAAAATAAAAATAAATATGAACGCACTATAACGTTTTGCTTGTCAATTCTTGACTCTGTTCAAGGGACAATATCTTTTCTGACGATTCCGATGAGAGTGATTGTATAATAAATAAAATACTTGGCAAATTGTATATACATGTTGAACAGATCAAAAAGCTGATTATCATTTTCTAAGGACACAATCAATTCTAATTGTGTCAATAACTTCAAAATATATTTCTTTCCTCTAAAAGAGAAACAAGTACTCGTGTTTACCCGACAGTTTAGTTATATTAAAAAGATGAAATATTTTAATATAGAAAGCGTCTAACAATTTCCAACAGATCTATCTCCTTGACTATTTTAATAACACAGCAGTTTCCACTATTTCACCAAACGAAAATATACACCTGTCTATAGCTAACGTAGGGGTGATGATTTAAAATATGTTTCTTTCTCATATATTATCATATAATTTTTCATTAAAAGTTATATTTACAAAATAAGTATCTATCCGGGAGTAGAACTAGGGTGCTCCTAAGCTCACCAAGCCCTTCGTGAGCGCGACTCTAAAACCTATCGAATTGACTTCAAATGACATTTTCAAACCGTTAGATGTTCAATCTATATTAAAATGTGCTTGGAGACCAAATTTTACATTTTTTAGAATTTTTTTACTATTTATTAAGAAGGTTTGAAAATCGCTGTTTTCCAATGGTGCAGAATTTTAATAAAAACAGCGATTTTCAAACCTTCTTAATAAATAGTAAACAAATTCCAAAAAATGTAAAATTTGGTCTCCAAGCACATTTTAATATAGATTGAACATCTAACAGTTTGTAAATATCGTTTGAAGTCAATTCGATAGGTTTTAGAGTCGCGCTCACGGAAGGGCTTGGTGAGCTTAGGAGCACCCTAGTTCTACTCATCTATCCGGCCGTATTCGGTTTTTGTATTTTGTCATATTTTAAGATTTTTAAATAGAATATAAGAATATAAGATTTTATTATATTATTAAAATCTATCAATATTGTATATAGAATAGAGGGTTCAAATACTTTTATTTTTTGTGCCTACATCATGCCTCGATATTTTAAAATTTTAATAACTCAAAATTTAAAATTTAAAAGTCAAAATAAAACCGTTAGATATGATCTACAACATTTTATTTGTGCACATATAAAAAAAATGATATTTCACCTTTGTTGTGTTTGTCATCAAGAGCTTAAAAAAAATCACTGATTTTGAACCATCCAAAAATAATGATTTTGTACATACCTACAAAAATAGTAAATTTTTTCAAAAAGTATAAAATTTAGTCTCCAAGCAAATTTTAATATGGATATTATGTTGAGCGGTTCGGATTGACTTTTTAAACTTTAAACACATATATATAAGATGTGAGACATGATCATTAATCAAGCCTGAAAGACATGAAGCATTTGAACATTCTCTTGATAAAATATCATAGAAATTCCTAATATCATATTTATAAAAAAAATCATCGAAATTGATGATAGCTCATTATTTTTTTGCTCCATTATGCCTAATCTGTATGTGTGATACACAATACTGAGTTGGTTCAAAATTTTCTAAATGCAAAATTAGAAAAATGATAAAGAATATCTAACAGTTATGGAAATCGAATAATTAGTAAATGATCATAATATTAATTACCTTTTGAAAAACAATGATAATTGAAGAGATATTTAAAGAAAGTCAAAATTGTCCGTATATTTTTTTTATTGAAAATGTTATGTTAATAAAAATAAATAATATTAACATGCCTATCTAGGCACTTAAATACTTAATTCTCGAAAATGGAGATGCTCCTGCCTATGATTAGTACTACATGATTGTTTAGGTTTTAGGGTTTAGGTGCTTGTATAAATTGCTACAATCTATGTATATATTTGCTGTTTTGTGTTTATAATTTTTTTTTTGACAATGCAAATCTTAATACTAATACTGCACATTTAGGTATTTATACTTGAATTGTCCGGTGTTTTAAAGTTGAGGAGGGTTCAAATGCACTATTATTTTTGTGCTCCAATATGCTCCACATCCTTTATCTCCATTTTCAAAGTCCGAATAGTCGATCTGAACCGCTCAACATGATCTTCATAATAAAATATGCTTGGAGACCAAATTTTATATTTTTTAGAATTTTTTTACTATTTTTAAGATAGGTACAAAATCACTTCTTTTAAAGAGATTCTGGACCATCCGATAAAGTGATATTGTACCTATCTAAAAAAATAGTAAACAAATTCTAAAAAATATAAAATTTGATCTCCAAACATATTTTATTATGAAGATCGTGTTGAATGGTTCGGATCGACTGTTCGGACTTTAAAAATAGAGATAAAGAATGTGGAGCATATTGGATCACAAAAATTATGGTGCATTTGAACCCTCCTCTTCAAAGTTATATAGTCAGTTGTTCTCACTTTTGTAGTAATTACACCTGCACTATATAGTGTAATGGAGTGTTTATATAAAAGAAAAATGCAGATGATGTAGCACGCATTCATTAGAACAAGTCAAGACGGGCCTTTTGAAAGTATCAAAAATATTTTCCTAATTTTGTTAGTTAAAATTGTACAAAGTGCCATCAAAATTATATTTTTTATTAATTTAAAAAATAGCGTAATTGCACGGAATTTCTTAAAAAAAAAAGCAATTGAAGCTAATTGTTTGCTCACTAAAAAAAATTGACGAAAGGAAAACAACAAACCAACAACATATTAATTTTATAATTATATATAGAAGGAACATTTCATTAATTTTATAATTGTAGAAAGAATATTTCACGTGACAATGAAACTTAATTTGATATTCAATTAAAAAATAAAGGTTGTACAAAAACATAAGTTCCCGGACATTTTTTTTTCTTTTCTTTAAAACCACAAGAACAAGTACCGTTATTTTATTTAGCTAATTTTGATTTGCACGTAATTAGATCCTTAAAACTATGAAGTATTCATGTATAGTTCCTAATTAATATAATTAATTAAGTTGACACTGTCGGTTCATATTCGACTCTTTATTATGAACTCGGTCAATAAATTGAACTTATTAAAATAATATTAGTTGAAAGAATGATATATCAGATTACCATTCGACAAATATATTATATATTGAGTGAGCCTATGGTGCTATGCATAGCACGGATGGGGTCCGTGCTACGGCTAAAAATTTGACTTTTTAAAATTCTAATGGTCGATCCAACCGTTTAATGTGATAATCATATGAATATGTACTTGCAAACTAAATTTTATATTTTTTCGAATTTTTTTACTATTTTTTTAGATAGGTAGAATTTTGATGGTCCAGAATTTTCAGAAAACACTGATTTTTCTACCTATCTAAAAAAATAGTAAAAAAATTCGAAAAAATATAAAATTTAGTTTGCAAGTACATATTCATATGGTTATCACATTGAACGGTTGGATCGACCATTAAAATTTTAAAAAGTCATATTTTTGGCCGTAGCACGGACCCCATCCGTACTATGCATAGCACCATAGCCTCACTCTTATATATTTGGCCTCTAAAAATATAATGATAATGAAAGAGTATCACTTCTCTCATCTTATTATTAATTTTTTTATAAAAATTGTGTAGTCCTTCCATCTTCAATCTCTTGTTCATTCCCCCAAATCTTCCTTTCTTTTTTAGCTTTGTTTTTCTCTCTCTCCCGTAAAAAGAGGAAGTAATTTTTTTGGTGGAGTTTTTGTTCAAAGGACTTTGAACAAAATTTAATCTAAAGTTAGTTATAAACCGTCTAATCTGTGTTAAAATTTACATGGATGATTTAGACTTACGGAGTTATTCAGAATTATTAAGTTTGAAATATGTTAGCACGAATCTTAAAGCATATCAAATGGTAAGGCCCGACTTTCGATGAGATTCTGTCCAAAGCCCTTTGGACAAAATCCAATTCCAATTTTTTTTCTCTCTCATCACTTACCTATTTTGGTTTTCACTTATTTTGGCTGGTGAAGTATAAATATTTAATATGTTATTCATTTCTTTCTCTCATCACTCGCTTATCTTTTATACGTTTTCAGATAATAATTTTTTTTTCCTCAGTCCAATCTTGTCCATATTTTCGACGACCGGTGAGGAATCTTGAGAATTTAAAACCACGAACATCTTATACTCGATTTTCTCTTTCAAATGAGATCCATATTGAAGTATTTTTTATTTCTATTCGCTCTTCTATTTTTTTCCTTCTTGTTATGTTATGTATAAAAACTAAATATGTTCTGTATAAATACTTGAAAACTTAATTATTCAAACTTTAAAGTACATATGTATAAATACTTAATATGTTAGATATAAATGTTGATATGTTATATATAAATACTTGATATTTTTTAGGTATGGTGAAATTTTTTAAAATAAATGAATTTTTTTAATATTTTATACTAGCTTGTTTTATTTTTGATACAAAGCATTTATGGAAGATTCTAATTCGAACGAAAGTCCAACTAGCGCCAGTTGTCAAATCTTCAAAAAGAATTGTTATATCTAGTATGTATCTCAGATATAAATCATTAATATATGTTATATATAAACACTTACATGCATAAATATAAATACTTGTACGTGCTACGCTGTAAATACACTAGCGAACTTCTATAAAGTAGTTTCGATCAAAAACCACTAATTAGATATTTTGACCGGAGATTTCTTTGGAGGGCTCCACAATTCTGACTTCTGGTTAAATATCATAACATGTACTATTTTTAACATTATTTTAAATAATAACTAATAAGTTATAGTACTCCTTCAAATAGCAAATTATGAATGAATAATCAAATTTTCCCCGACTTCGTCCTCGGGTTCTAGTTAAGAAGAATTGGTGCATGGTATACTCACTAAAATATTTTAATTTATCTATTTTCTTATCAAAATGTTCAAATTCTTTACATTCTCATTTTAATTTAAAATACTTTCTTATTTTCCCATATGTTCTTTATATCTAAATTTTTTAAAATATAATTAACTATTTAATCTTATTAATAGTTGAAATACATGTCGTATATATTTTTCAAATCAAAATGTTTATTTGACTTGCATCACTTTGTTTCTTTCTCCGTGATTATACTTAGCGTCAGCAACATATGTACTTCCTCTCTATTATTATTATTATTGATTATTGATTAACCTTGCATCTAAGAAAATGCTTATGGCTTAATCAATACTAAAAATTAACAACAGAGAGAGGGGATAGAGGTTGCACGACTGGCGTTAGGCATAATCACAAAAAATAAGATAAAGTGTTGCAAATCAAAGCCATGAGTCCATTTCAAAATAGAGCAAAATAAGTATTTGAACTAGCACATATAACTAAATGATTAATTAACTTTAATTTTTTTATACGATGACCATAAGGAATAATAAGATAATATTTAAATTGAAAAGAAACAATAAGATATTTAAGTGTTTTGATGAGAAAATAGACAATTTTGAATATTTTGAATGGGTATACCAACAATTCTTTGAATTTAATGTAAAAGGAAGGAATAAAAACTTTAAGTGTTTTAACGAGAAAAATTTATAATGTTTCACCGTACCAACAATTCTCTCAATTTATAACTCCAACCAATATCTTCATTGAGTGAGGCTATGGTGCTATGCATAACACGGATTGGGTCCGTGCTACGGCTCAAAATTTGACCTTTCAAAATTCTAACGGTCAACCCGAACCGTTCAACATGATTATAAAATAAATATGTACTTGCAAACCAAATTTTACATTTTTTCGAATTTTTTTACTATTTTTTTAGATCGGCTGTTTTTGGATGGTCCAGAATGTTCAGATCAAGTGATTTTCGAAAAAATAGTAAAAAAATTAGAAAAAATGTAAAATTTGGTTTGCAAGTACATATTCATTTTATAATCATGTTGAGCTGTTCAGATCGACCGTTAGAATTTTAAAAAGTCAAATTTGGAACCATAGTATAAACCCAATTGGTGCTATGCATAGCACCATAGCCTCACTCATCTTCATTTATATTTCTCAACCTAGAGTACACGTGCCAACCCACGTACTCTTATAAATTCAAAAGAGTGAGCCTATGGTGCTATGCATAGCACGGATGGCTAGTGTACTACGGCTCAATATGGTACTTTTTAAAATCCTAACGGCCGATCCAACCATTCAATGTGATAATCATATGAATATGTACTTGCAAACTAAATTTTATATTTTTTCGAATTTTTTCACTATTTTTTTAGATAGGTAGAAAAATCAGTGTTTTATGAAAATTCTGGACCATCAAAATTCTACCTATCTAAAAAAATAGTAAAAAAATTCAAAAAAATATAAAATTTAGTTTGCAAGTACATATTCATATGGTTATCACATTGAACGGTTGGATCGACCGTTAGAATTTTAAAAAGTACCATATTGAGCCGTAGTACACTAGCCATCCTTGCTATGCATAGCACCATAGGCTCACTCAATTCAAAATATATAATTGCGACCTGTTTATGGCTTGTTTATATGGCTAAATATATATGCATTGAATCACATTCTTTTTACTACTATGGTTTATAATCAATTGCCTTAATTAGTCATTTACTCCGTTATTATGAGTATTTATACTTGATTTCAAGGTTTATATCCTTCACAATGTATTCATAATTAAACTTATAGGGTGCGTTTGGATAAAGGTTTGGGTTACTAGTACAGAAAAAGCGATCATACACGGTTCGAAAAGCTAATGAAACAGAATTACATAACCGTGTCAGCGAGTGTCGTGTATGAATAGGGGGTACTTTGTATACGGTTTTCAAACCGTGTCTGCATTGAACTAATATACACAGTTAACTAAACCCAACCGTGTCAAGAGGCTGTTGAGGGGTTATGGTTGAGAGATGCGAATGAATCGTACACGGCTTGAACTAAAAAACAGTGTTTGAAAACTAAGCAAAAGAATACACGGTCTATTAATAAGAGACCGTGTATGAAGTGGAACAATTGTACACGGTTCAAAATTAATGAACTGTGTACAAATAAATGTCACTCACGGACATGATTCAAAACTTTTAGACCGTGTGTGTATGTACATGTTGGAGTTTTTTTTCGCGCGAGCGCCTCCTCCCGTTACATACTGTTAATGTGCAATTTTTTCGTATCCGTGTATGATATGCCATGTATGGTTGCGTTTTCTGTACTAGTGATTAGTGAGAGTAGTGAACTAATTATATATATCAAATTTAAGATAGTGAGCTATCTCAATTTTTGATTGAGTTAGTAGAATAAAAACATGCTAACCCACAAAACAAAAGACAAACAAAGAATAGTTTATTTTGGCTAACCCAAATACATTAATTCAAACATAAAATAGTAGTTCGAAATAGTAACTAATTCGGATTAACACTATTCTTTATCTCATCCAAACACAACCATATAAACTCCAAGACATTAATTATAAACACTGAATACGGACAGCACAAATTAAAGTAATTAATAGCAAACACCATGAGTTTCAATTTTTAACACTTAATTAAATTTAGAACAACGAGAGTTGAACTAATTCCGACTCTGACAGCATTCTGTACAAGTTAAAATACTGAACAAATACCTAGGAGGGTAGGTAAGCAGTTGGTAGTCGACGTAGATAGTTACATTATAAACTCCTGTATAAAATGACTGATGATGGGCTCAAAATGATGGCGTGAATGAGCGAAATATGCACGTGCGCGCTAGTGTTGATGTGTTTTCTCTATTTTTTGAAACACATATGATGAGTAGAATTTGAGTGTTTTTAAGTTCATTAAATTTTTCAGTGAATTCAACTTTAGAACATATTAGACTGATTTTAAATGATGAGTTTAAACCGCCAAATCCTATTTACTTTACGAGTGCTGTGTCTACATGCGAAAATTTTAAATTTTGAACTAATTTTGTGAAGTAATAAATGAATGTTTAAAAAATAAATACATTAAAATTAATTTATAAACCTTCTAATTTTGATCGCTTAATTTTATACTAAATTAATTTGAAAGTTCAGATATTTTGCATGTAGACGCATAACTCGTAAAGTATATGAATTTCAACGGTTTGGATTCGATTCATCATTTGAGTAAGCCAATCTAATAAGTTATAGGATTGAATTCACAAAAAGACTTGATGAACATAAGAACACCATAGTTATACTCCATATATGATCATTCATTATTACTATAATAAGTAAAATAATTAGGGAAGTTAAATTTAATTTGTTTGAGATATAATCAGCTCGATCGTCTTTTCTGAAATAATACTAGAAAACAAAGTCTACCAAATAATTCACGTCGTTAAATACGTAAATGCATGCTGACCACAAGTACCAATAAGGAATTCAAATTAGGAGTAGAACTAGCGTGTTCCTAAGTTCACTAAGCTCCTTATTGAACTCAACTCTAAAATCTATCGGATTAGCTTCAAACGACGAATTCAAACCGTTGAAATTCTTCTACCTTACGGGTAATGCATCTATGTAAAAATTTAAAACTTTCGAATTAATTTAGTATAAAATCAAGTGGTCAAAATTAGGAGGTTTATAAATTAATTTTAATTCATTCAGTTTTTGGACGCCTTTTGACCACTTGACTCTATACAAAACTAATTTAAAATTTGAAAATTTTCATACATGTAGACACATCACTCGTAAGGTAGAAGGATTTTAACAGTTTGAATTCATCGTTTGAAGTCAATCCAATAAGTTTTAGAGTTGAGTTCACAAAGGAGCTTGGTGAACTTAATTAGGAACACCCTAGTTCTACTCTTCAAATTAGATCGAACAGACTTTTCTTCTTTGAAATTAGGATCTTTTTTTCAAAATGAAAATACTAGAAATAAGGATTAAATGCAACTTTTTTCTTTAGAAAGCATACCGTTTTTGAAATGTCTTCTTCATTTGTTATGCCAAACTATGCATGAATATTTCAACTAGGGTGAGTTTCATAAAAAGAAATCTCAATTTATTCCTTACTGTTATAAAATAAAGACAAACAAACATAAACAAGATAAAGAGAACACATAAAAGATGACAATCTCTTTATTCATATATTTCTCATTTGTAAAATACAAGATTACAATGCCTCTATTTATAGGCTACAAGTTGTAAATGAAAAGTCATTACAATAATAAATAAGAAAATAAATTCCAAATAGTAGTGGGATATGAATTCCAATATTAGTGGGGTAGTAGAGAAGTGAATGAGGATTAATATTGGGAGTTACAAAATGAATGGACCATCCACTATTATATTCATAACACTCCCCCTTGGATGTCCATTTCATAATAATATGCCTCATTAAAACCTTACTAGGAAAAACCCTATGGGATAAAAACCTAGTGAAGAAAACAGAGTACAGTATTCCTTTTAATACACAACTACAACCTTACCAGGAAAACCCAGTGGGAAAAACCATGGTTAAGAAAAAATATAGTACATATTAACTCCCCCTCATTACAACATCAATCAAGATCTTTAAGTCAACGAACTCCAATATTACGAACTAGCTTTTCAAATATTACAATAGGAGTGCCTTAGTGAATTAATCTGCTAGATTTTCACTTGAACGAATTTGTTGAATAATAATAACATTATCATCTTGGAGATCATGTGTGAGAAAGAACTTTTAATGAATATATTTTGTTCTATCTCCTTTATGTATCATTTCTTTAATTGAGTAATACATACAATATTATCTTAATATATGATCTTCAGGATCATTTCTCCATAAGACAAACTACATGTCTGACGAATGTGTTGAATCATAGATCTTAACCAAACATATTATCGGGTTGCTTAGTGTCTTGCTAAAATTTCTCAGAGTTAGCGAAATATATATTTAGTTTCAATCCAATGTCTTCGCATAGGAGAAGAACTATATCTTGCTGATAAATTTACAGCAAATGATATATTATATCTTGTATGTCCAGCAAGAAACATAAATGTTACTATACCACTAAGATATGGTACTTCAGGACCAAGTAGTTCTTCATCACTTTATCAAGGTCTAAAAAGATATTTATGCACATTAATGATCTTACAACTATCATAGTGCTCAATGGATGTGATTTTATCCATATAAAATTATTTCAACACTCTTGCAATATAATTTTATTAATGCATAAAAATATCATTTTTAAATGTTCAATTTGCAATCCAAGACAAAATTTTGTCTTCCCAAGATCTTTCATCTCAAATTATTTCTTTAAATAATTTATTGCTTTTGAAAGCTCTTCAGGAGTTCCAATGATTTAGATCGTCAACATAAACTGCAATTATAACAAATTATTTCTATATCTTTTATGGACATATCATATCATTATTATATCCATGTTTCAATAAATATTCACTTGGACGTTATACCATATGCGTCCAAATTTCTTTAATCCATATAAATATTTATTCAATTTAATTGAATAATGTTCTCGAGAACCTAAATTATATGCTTCCGGCATCTTAAATCATTTAGGAATTTTCATATATATATATATATATATATCATTACCAAGCGAGCCATATAAATGTAAAAAGATCCATTAGGCGAAAATCAAGTCATTCATGGACTGCCAGACTAATTATGTACTGAAAAGTTGTTGCATCCACCACATATGAGTATATCTCAAAATTTCACCATTCCTATTTTATTTTCGCATAAATACTCATTTATATCCTACTGGTTTTACACCTTCAGGTATTGAAACTACAGGCCAAAAAACTTTCGTTTTTCAAGAGAGTTTAACTCTGCTTCAATTGCACCTTTCCATTAACCAATCATTTCTTTATCGACATTCTTTAATAGACTTCGAGTTATGATCCTCATTATTCATTATATTTAGCGCTATATTATATGCAAATATCATTGATATCAATTTTATCTCGGTTCCATTTTATTCCATTCATAATATAATTTATCGAGATCTCTTTATTTTCATGAATTTCAGATACATGAGTTTCTGCTGGAACTCCAATATTACTTATAATTTGATTCTCTTCTAGAGTTTTATCTGAAATTATCATATCCTCGACTTGACCATTTTCATTCTTTGCTCCTTTTCTTTTTCGAGGATTTGTATCTTTGGAACCGATTGGTCTTTCACGCTTCATGCGTGTTATAATTTCATTAGTCTGTCCAACAGGGACATCGACTTTAATTGGAGCATTAGCAGCTGGTACATGTGATTTGGTCACTTTCTTTGTAAATGCGTCTGCGATTGATTAACTAATATTTTCAAATGAATTATCTTTTAAACATCTAGTTCACATTATTTATGAGGATCTAAGTTAGACAATGATAATTCATTCAAACTAATATATTTTTTCCCAACTGATTGTTTTTCTTACCCTAAGGTTGGATTAATTCATCAAAATGATAATCGGCAAAACTAGCCGTGAATAAATCTACCATCAATGGTTCTAGATACTTTGTTACATATGGAGATTCAGATTCAATATAAATTTCCAACTTTCTTTGATGTCTCATTTTAGTGCGTTGTGGTGGAGCAATTATAACATATATCGCACATTCAAAAATTCTTATATGGAAAATATTAGGTATGTGACCAAAAACCAATTATAAAAGGAAAGTTTTATAATAACTTGTTGGCATGATGCGAATTAGTGTTGTTGCATGCAAAATAACAAGTTCTTATTTTTTGTGTATGAACATAAGCTACATGATGTACAATATCAATTCTAATATACATGCATTGTCTGAGAAATAAATTCATCAACATTGTCTAGACGTATTTTCTTAATTGAATAATCATAAAATTATGCTCTTAATCAAATCAATTGAGCAAATAATCTTGCAAACGTCAGATTGCGAGTTGATAATGTGACCATACTATTGATGCATCAATTATAACCATAAAATATCTAAGTGGTTCACATATTGGATATATTGGTCTACAAATATCATCTTGTATACGTTCTAGAAATAAAATCAACAAATAAAAATTTATAAGATTAAATAATCTTCTGGTTCTTTAATGAATGTCCACATTAATTATCTATTATTTTTTGCATCATTAATAATCCGGAATGGCCCAACCGGTCATGCCAAACTATGAATATATTTTTAGTTGTAAACTTCAGGTTTACGATCACATGTGCTTCAATTGTACTAACATATGTGTAGTACAATTTGGAAGAAAACATAAGCAATTTTTTTTTAATATGCATTTTTTTTTATGTGAGATTAAACAAATTTTCTAATATAAATATTCAACAATTTCTTCATTGGTTGTCTCAACTTGATATCTATTTCAGCAAGTATCTTTAAAACTTAACAAATTCTTTTGAGACTTAGAAGAATATAATGCATCGTCAATATAAAGTTGAGTTCCTTCATGTAACAAACATGTTGCTCTTTCAGAGCCTTCTATTAAATTTTTTTTTATTAACAACAATTGCAATAACAAAAATAAGAAATAAAACTACAATAACAAAAATAATAAGAACAATTGCAAATAAGAAATAAGTACCGTAAACATTACTTCAACAATAAATGAAATAATTATTTTTATTAATTTATTTATTACTATCATCATTACTCAAGTGATTAAATTTTAGTTTCTTCTCAAGATCATCTTCATAAACAATATTTGTCTCGATCTATTTTCTCCTTATTTTTTTATGCTTTATATAGATTAACATGATATTTCGTCGTACTACAGGTACGTCGGCGTACGACAGGTACGCGACTAACGACTTTTACAACCTCAATGAAAGCAGGAATTCACTATTCTGCCAACTTTTATCTTTCTCATTTTTTTCATTATTAATAATAAAACTTTAGATCCCAACAGTTGTATAAAGAAAGAAAATAAAAAAATCTCTTATTTGTCCTTATTATTTTGATATCAATTTTAACCGAAATCAAAATTTGATTTCTTACTAGACATTCTAGATTTCTCACTAAAATACTATGTGATTTTAGTAAATCAAAATCTGATTATATTAATTTTAAATCAACCAATTAGATTTATAATTTATTTATTTATTGAAAAAGAAGAATAAAATTATTGCTAAATATTTAGTAATAGAACTTCTTTATAATAAAAATAAATTTATGATCATCGGCAAATAATCTTTCAGGGTCTTTGATGAAAAATAAAATAATCATATATTACAAAAGAAACACTAATTCACTTTACCAACTACCGTTGGTTCGTTATTTTTATCAGAGAATTTGAAATATAATATAAGAACCAAATACCTTATTAAAGTAAAGGTAAGAAAATATATATTAAAATATATTTCCAATCGATTTTGTTTTATACAAGAGATGATCTGTTTTTGTATAATAATAATGTCTCTTTAATTCAATTGATAATCACCGTATATATTAAAATGAATAGAGAATATAAGTATTGTAGATTATCAAGAAACATTCCCACTTGTCTAATCAGAAAATGCAATGTCGATTTTCAATCTAATCAATATTAAATTGATTTTAGAGTTCAATGTTTTGATTATTAGAGAAATCAAAAATAGATTCCTAACTCATTATTTTAGATCAAATAACAAAATCTGACATTAAAATTAGTCACCGTATAATTCTAAAATTGAATTACAATTCTAAATCGGAGTTATCATTTTAATAATTCTTCACGGTTCATTTTTTTCTTTATTATTTTCCACTTCGGGTGAAAATATGTATTTTTAGAATGATCAAATATTATATGCTGCAACATTTGCTTCTGGGAATGGAGTAAAATTAGTTGGACGAAATTCAAGATTGTTTATCAACAAGTTGTTATTTTGTTCAATCATAAGAAGACAATAAATCAACTCAAAATATTTCTTAAAATCTTCTTCAAATATTCTTGAAATCTTCTTCAGGAAGATCTTAATATTTCTTGAAATCTTCGTCAGAAAGATTAAATCACTGGAAAAAAAATTGCACATCATATAAACATTGTGAAAATCTTCTGAATATAAAATTTGCATATCATATAAATCTTCTTCAGAAAGATTTATTGAAATTTTCTTATATTAATATTGTACATCATTTAAATCTTCTTCAGAAAGATAAAAAAAAATTGCACTTCATATAAATTTATATGAACCATATTGAACATCTTAAAATAAATGTACATAAATTGAAAACGTATTCCATTTAACAATAACTTATTATAAGGATTATTTATTTAAATGGAATTTAAATAAGATATATTAAAGTTACCTCGAATCTTCAACTAGTAGAGCTCTCGTGCTGATAACGTGTTATAAAATAAAGACAAACAAACATAAACAAGATAAAGAGAACACATAAAAGATAGCAATCTCTTTATTCATATATTTCTCATGTGTAAAATACAAGATTAGAATGCCTCTATTTATAGGCTACAAGTTGTAAATGAAAAGTCATTACAATAATAAATAAGAAAATAAATTCCAAATAGTAGTGGGATATGAATTTCAATAGTAGTGGGGTAATAGAGAAGTGAATGAGAATTAATATTGGGAGTTACAAAATGAATGGACCATCCACTATTATATTCATAACACTTACTTATTTGGCAACTCAATTATAATTTATGTGATTTTATAACCGAACTTTAATTTTCTTTATTATTGAATTACTGGCTCCTGTTCAAATTCAAATTATCAAAAACTATAAACTAAATTTTTAAATACCTAATTTCTGATCTCATAGTTTTCATAAATATATATAAGTATTGATCTGCAAAAAAAAAAAAAAAAATTGAAGGTTTCAAAAGCTATATAATTAATTAACCTAAAAACATCGTATAAAAAACTTATTTTGACAAATAGAGTTAGTTGAACAGATTCAATGATTTTATGAATCACTTTATAATTTGTGTGATTAAACTTTAGATAAAAAAATAATTTAATTAAGTTATTGATTAAAATTGATAAATCAAAATCAAATATAAAAAAATATTATAGCTAGGGTATAGTTGAGTGACTTCTAATAAAACATATCTTTTTAGATCTATCTATAAGTGCAAAATTTTCTAAAAAAATATATATAACTTTATTTAACCATATTGACGTGAAATAATTATGAAAACTTAGAAGAAAAGGAGGGCCTGGGATTGAAATTAATTACTTGTGTTTATTTTGTTTAGAAGAAAGATACCGTTTATCATCTCATTGTGAATTTAGTAAAAAGAAAGTGTCTCTGGGTTATTATTGAAAAGTTGTTTCAACCTTCAAGAGATGTTAGAATTGGGGAAAGCTTTTATTCTGTGTTTTCCGTTAGATTATGTGGTTTGAATTAAATAGCCTAGAGAGATACATTTGTAGAAGGACATTCTAAGATGAGTGAGCCTATGGATGCATAGCACGGATGGCTAGTGTACTACGGCTCAATATGGTACTTTTTAAAATCCTAACGGTCGATCCAACCATTCAATGTGATAATCATATGAATATGTACTTGCAAACTAAATTTTATATTTTTTCGAATTTTTTTACTATTTTTTAGATAGGTAGAAAAATCAGTGTTTTCTGAAAATTCTGGACCATCAAAATTCTACCCGATATTTTTATTAAAACCCCTAAAAAAAACAAATTATCAAATCTGCTCCCACTCCAAAGTTATAATTATTTCTACCCTAACCGCCCGTGGGCTGGGCGGTCCACTTTTCCCACCAGACCGCCCAGCCACCGGGCGGTCCACTGTGCATAGCTGACCGCCCAGCAGCTGGGCGGTCCGCTAGTGTTTTTTTTTTTTTTTTTTTTTTTAAGATTAGATTAGAGACAATATGAATATAAAGATGCTGAATTCTTAACGCTAAAAGTTCGAATTTTTTTTGTAAATATTAGTTAGATTACTTCTGTGAAGCATATTTATACTAAAATACGCTAAATTACTTGAAATTATGTTAAATTACGTTGAGTTACACTATATTAAGTTAAATTACACTAAATCACATTACATTACGCTAAAATACGGTAAATTACATATGAATAGGGACGATATCTTCACTGAAAAGGAGAAAAACAACGATTATGTAACTAAATCACAAAAAAGGGCATAACTTTTGATCCGTCCGTCGGATCGGGCTGAAATTTTGACATGAGCTCCACAGCCCCTGTACCAAGCTAACCTCCTTTCGGGACCGATCCGACCGTCGGATTCGTCAAAAAACTAAGGGAAGAGCCTCAAAACTTGAGTTGAAGTTTCCGATTAAGATTTTCATGTCTATCATTCAATCCAAGTAGCTCAGTAAATTAGTTACATAATGAACTTGCAGTTACCAATTTTTACTATTTTTGGAATTTTTTTACTATTTTTTATGATTCATGAAAGATGAGCAAAAGCAGTCTACTATAGCGTAATTTTGTGTAGTTTAGTGTTTTTTTAGCGTATTTTAGCGTAGTTTAGTGTTTTGAGTAATTTAGTGTATTTTAGTATATTGAGTAATTTAGCGTATTGAGTAATTTAGCGTATTTTAGCGTATTGAGTAATTTAGCGTATTGAGTAATTTAACGTATTGCGTACTTTAGCGTATTTTATCGTATTTTAGCATATTTTACCGTATTTTAGTGTCCGATTTCAGCAAATGAGCACTTTTCGGAAAGCTTGAGAATAACTCACTTAAGTAATTTAGCGTATTGAGTAATTTAGTATAACTCACTTAAGTAATTACATATTGAGTAAATTACTTAAGATTTTCATTTCGTCGTCGTTTTTCGCCTTTTCAGTGAAGATATCGTCCCTATTCATATGTAATTTACCGTATTTTAGCGTAATGTAATGTGATTTAGTGTAATTTAACTTAATATAGTGTAACTCAACGTAATTTAACATAATTTCAAGTAATTTAGCGTATTTTAGTATAAATATGCTTCACAGAAGTAATCTAACTAATATTTACAAAAAAATTCGAACTTTTAGCGTTAAGAATTCAGCATCTTTATATTCATATTGTCTCTAATCTAATCTTAAAAAAAAAAAAAAAAAAAAAAAAAAAAAAAAAAAAAACACTAGCGGACCGCCCAGCTGCTGGGCGGTCAGCTATGCACAGTGGACCGCCCGGTGGCTGGGCGGTCTGGTGGGAAAAGTGGACCGCCCAGCCCACGGGCGGTTAGGGTAGAAATAATTATAACTTTGGAGTGGGAGCAGATTTGATAATTTGTTTTTTTTTAGGGGTTTTAATAAAAATATCGGAAATTCTATCGGAAATTCTACCTATCCAAAAAAATAGTAAAAAAATTTGAAAAAATATAAAATTTAGTTTGCAAGTACATATTCATATGGTTATCACATTGAACGGTTGGATCGACCGTTAGGATTTTAAAAAGTACCATATTGAGCCGTAGTAAACTAGCCATCCTTGCTATGCATAGCACCATAGGCTCACTCTTCTAAGATTGTCAAAGTATTGCAGCTCTAATACTTCTTTTATTTTCTGGACATGAGAGACCCTATTTTTTCTGTAGCATTTTAATTAATTAAATAAAATAAATAACAATGTTATTTTTGGAAAATCTCGGAAAATAGTAAGGATGTCGTTTTGCACAACGCCCGTTGTCTGACTGATCTTTTTTTTTTTGATAGTAAACCTGTTTAGTCAGTAAAAAATATAGAAAAATAAAATCAAAAATATTGTTTTTAAAATAGATATTTTTTTTTTCAAATTAGAAGTGAAATTATTTGTCAATAATATTATTTTCATAATTTATATGTCAGAAATTAAATTTTTTAAACAATTAAATACTTTAAGTATAGTTAGTAATATACAACAATAATCATAAAAATAATTTTTCAAATGAGAGATCCGTGAGGTGCTACCTAACAATTAATAATGTCGCTCTTGTTCTCAGATGAGGATCAAGCTGATTGGACTATAGTGCATGTGTATGGGGTTTTGCTAGCTTTGCAAAAAGTAACAAACTGAGGGAGAATCAGCCTAATATTATGAATTCATAAGAATTTGAGTCAGTAGTTTTAATGTTGAATTTAATTTGTGCTCTTTGTTAATTTGTTGTAAACCGGATGTACACAGGCTTCAAATTGGTATTTTGTGCGTTTGTATGCTTTATAAATTTACAGGGGATTAATTTTGGGTGCCTAACAATCTAAAAAATTATACATTTTGTCGGTCATGATGTGATCTTAGTCTATAATTATGATTAGAATAAATTAATTCAATGCTCAAGTGAACAAGACAAATTCATCCATGGACTTCCTCTTGATAAAAATAAAGAATAAGTGACACGAATATAAAATAGAACAAGACGTTTAATTGACAATTAAATGATGTTAACATCAAACGGGCTTAAAAAAATGTCAATTACGTCAGAAATAAATATTAGTTAAATAAACCCACACATATAATATTTTGTTACTGTTGTAGGTCGGCTTTTATACCTTTTTATATTGCATTTATTATATTTGTTTTTTTTTTCCTTTAATTTTATGTTTGTCATAGTGAAACTTTTTTTATTCCTCTTCGTTTTTAACTAAAGTAAGAAAACTCAAAGTCCAACTACTTAATAAAACATGATTGCGGAGTAGGGTCGATGAGTTTCAGGATTGTCTGATCTGTTTTAAGATCCGTACACTTTTTCTAACATTCGCGCGTGTTAGTATTAATTTTTGTGTACACAGATTTTAAAGCAGATCGGATGAATTCCAACTGAAGTCCATCAAAGTAAATTCAATGCCCATCAGATATGGGATTTTTTTTTAAAACATAATTAAAAAAAATATTTTTACCAAACCAACATGATTACTTTTTTTTTTTACAAAAACCATAAGAACCGAATTGCCAATTCAGTTCGCTTGGTTTTTTTTTTTGGACCGAATTGGCAATTCGGTCCCAACTTTGTTTTTTTTTTTTTTATAGGGTTATGCTATTGTAAATTTAGTTAAGAAAATATTTACATGTGTAATTCTTACTTGCTAGGTTGTGCCAAAAAATTGAAAATGAAATAGAGTAAATCAAATTTCATCTAATATCCTCTATGGGAGATAAAAAAAAGTGACCCGGCTAAAATTCTATCTAGTTTATTCGTTTTAAAATTTCAATTGACCACATTATTATTTCATTAAAGAATCTAATTTATCAAATTATTATTTCAATTGACCAATCCTAATTTAAATTGTTCTTAACATGTGATGTGATAAAATTCCTATAATTGTTAAAAATAAGAATATGAAATTTTAAAACGAATAAACTAGATAGAATGTCTGTGTTAAAAAAAATATGTAAATTAAAAATATTTTATAAAATAAGTTAATACTATGTATTTTAATAATTTTTAAAATGATCTATATATTGGAAAGATTCCACGTGTAAGCTAATATTATGTTTTTTTTATTTAAGGAAATAAAATTTTACGCTACAATTTTTAATTCTAATCAGTTATACACAAAAAAGATAAAAATAATTCAAAACGTGAATGAAATTATAGTTGTATTTTTCTATTTAAACAATGAATAAAGAAAAGCAAATAGGGAGAAGTGGGAGGGAAGCGAAGAGAGGAGAAAAGTGGAGTCCACAACGCCATTTTGTTAAGAATTTTGAGAGGAGGGTATTTTGTTCTATATTTTGAAAAAAGAGGGCACAATGTAAATTTTCCTATTTAATTGTCTTTCGGTTTCAAATTCAATTTGACCTACATCCGATATGATATATGATACACAAGTGAGAAATTCAACCAAACCTAAAAAAAAAAGAGTTGGGACCGAATTGCCAATTTGGTCCGGACTAAAAAAACTCTGGATCGAACTGGCAATTCGGTCCCTAGCCATTACACAAAAGGCAACAAAGTTTTCTATGAAAATTTGTGAAATCAACATGGACCGAATTGCCAATTCGGTCAAAAAAAAAAAAAATCAAGCGGACTGAATTGACAATTCGGTTCTTATGGTTTTTGTAAAAAAAAAAAAGTAATCATGTTGATTTGATAAAAATATTTTTTTTAATTATGTTTTTAAAAAAAAATCCTCAGATATGCTCCGATCTCATAAAACATCAACGTTGTCAACTCCTTCCTATTAGAGCAATTATTGTACGCGCAATTGGTTGCAACATATTTTGTTCTACAAATTAAAAACTTCACACAAAATTATACAAATGATGAGATCACGCCTCTCAAGAAATGTACGTAGGTCCGATTTTAAAAGCATTAAAAAATTAGAGGCCAGAGTTTACTGGACCGTTTTATTAAAAAAATAAGAAGCTGGTGTCACTATATGTAATATTACTAAATAACACAATTCAAAAATTTTAGTTACCAAATGAATAGCCATTAGCCAAGTAAAACTTGAATGTGCATTTAACATTAGTAGATGTATAGCTTAGTGTGTATTTTAAAGTTGTTTTGAATAATTTTATGATAAGTTAAAAACAACAAGCCTATACATTCTGTAATAGCCTAATACTTATCAGTAATATAAAAATGTCCATATTAGGAAAAAAAATAATAGTCAATAATTATGTCTAAATTGAAATAAAAAGTATACAATCTGTAATAGATGGATATACATTCTACATTAATGAAGAATATTTAAAGGACGAGCAAAGAGCCGACATTTTTATTAATATCCAAAGTTTAATACAAATTATTAATTCTGCCTAGAACTCAACTCAATATCGAAAAATACCCAAGCCGGCCATAAAATGGCCGGCTTAGGTACCAGAGTAAACCGGCCATTTTCTGGCCGACACTATGAAGATCAAAATATTGAAATCTAACTCTGAAAATTTGAAATTTTTGTTTAAATTATTTGTTATATTACTTCTTTGAGGAGGGATCAAGTTACAACAATCATTTTTTTTATTTTCAAAGTCCAAATCGTTGATCCAAACCGTTCAACATGATCTCCACAATAAACTGCACTTGCAGATCACATTTTACATTTTTTTGAATTTTTTTACTATTTATTAAGTATTTTACAAAAACTAGTCAAATTCAGAACATTGAATTTTGTACCCATCTTAATAAATAGTAAAAAAATTCGAAAAAATGTAAAATTTGATCTGCAAGCACATTTTATTGTGGAGATCATGATCAACGGTTTGGATCGACGATTTGGACTTTGAAAATGAAAAAAATGGTTGTTGTAACTTGATCCCTCATCTACTTCTTTTGATGTATAATTAGCATATTTATACTAAAATACGCTAGAATACTTGAAATTATATTGAATTACACTATATTACAATAAATTATATTCAATTATACTAAATTACGTAAAATTACAATAACTTCGCTAATTATGCTGAAATACGGTAAATTACGCTAAACTACACAAAATTACGCTATAGTAGACTGATTTTGCTCATCTTTCATGAATCATAAAAAATAGTAAAAAAATTTCAAAAATAGTAAAAATTGGTATTCTACAAGTTCATTATGTAACTAATTTACTGAGCTATTTGGATTGAATAATAGAAATGAAAATCTTAATCGGAAACTTCAACTCAAGTTTTGAGGCTCTTCCCTTAGTTTTTTGGTGATTCTGAATTTCAGAATCTAGCATCGCGGGCACGGACGCATGCGTATTTTCGCAAGCTTTCCGAAAAGTGGTCATTTGCTGAAATCGGACGCTCGAGCGCCGTTTTATGACCGTTTGAAGTTTCATCGTCGTTTTTCCCCTTTTCAGTGAAGATATCGTCCCTATTCATTTGTAATTTAGCGTAATTTAGCGTATTTTAGCGTAATTTAATGTAATTTAACATAATTTAGTGTTATTCAACATAATATCGATTAATCTATTGTATTTTAGTATAAATATGCTAATTATACATCAAAAGAAGTAGCCGGCCATTTTATGGCCGGCTTGGGTATTTTTCAATATTGAGTCGAGTTCTAGACAGAATTAATAATTTGTATTAAACTTTGGATATTAATAAAAATGTCGGAGCAAAGAGCGATCAATTATCCGTATGATTTTTTTTTTGTTCTCTTAGCTTAGGAGGGACATCCGTACCTTGAACTTCATTTCCCAGAAAAATGTCTGGGAACTGAGAACATAATGAATAAAATTGCAGTCTCTTACTAGACATATATTCAAATCTCATATATATAAGAGCTGTTGATGATGAATTGATTTGACAATTTTGACTATCATTAAAAATAATTTGTAATTATAAATCCAACATTTGAAATATGATTTACTATGTATATCAAACACATAATAATTGATGCTATTTATTACATGTTTTTTAGTTCATAAAAAATATTTAATTAATGGTCTTTAATAGAAATATCAAATAACGCTTAAATTACATGAAGTTTGATACACATGATCAATCTAAAAGTATAATAAAATGTCAATAATTTGTTTTTCTATTTTAAAAAAAATTGTCAAATTTATTTAAAAATTATTAACAAGATTGTCAAGTTTACAATTATCACTACAGCAGGATAAACCTTCTGCGACTGGTCAAATCGGTCACAGAAGGGTAAGGCGTCGGTCGCAGAAGGGTGCGCCGGCTGCAGAAGGCCGAAATCGGTGGCAGAAGGGTCGGTCACAGTTGCTCCGTTGCTGATGCCCTCTCCGCTGACGTCACCGGTCGCTGAAGGGTAAGGCGCCAGTCGCAGATGACCCTATAGGGACCGATGAGATCGGTCGCTGATGCTATATGCTGACGTGGCGGAATACCATCAGAGACCGATTGGGCGGTCGATAATGGGCCCAAAATCGGTCGCAGAAGAGTAATTTTTTTTTTTTTTTGTTATTTTTCTTTTCCCGAATTGGTACGAAATGTACCAAACAAATATAACAACCATTGAACATGAATCATTGAACAAATATAACAACACCAATTTGTAGTGCCCGTAAATTAATTGTAAAAACGAAAAAACTAAGGGCCCGTTCGGCAACGACACTGTTGCCGGGGGGAAAAAAAATTACCTCTTAAGTGAATTTTTTTTTTCCACAGTGAACAGTAAAAAGTAGTGCAAAATTTTTGATTCCTATTCCCATTCCTATTCCTTAGCAGGCTGCCGAACGAGCCCTAAATGTTCGTCAGTAGGTTACCAAAATCACTGAGACCACTTGAACATCTCATTAAAGAAACATTATACAAAGCATAGATCTCAACAGAATGTATGTTCCATGAATTGTTGTAATTATCGTAAACATCTCATTAAAGAAAGAAAAGAGAGCAACGACCAAAGACAGGGCAACCACCACCATACTATAGTGTTCTCCGAACTCATCTAACCATCTTTGCAACTTCGGTTTGTTTAATTGGCCTTCTTCGGTTAATTGCACAATTTTATTTAATGTCGAGTCCTCCCACGATTTTTTTCACCTAAAACAAATAGTTTGAGTTAATGCTTCTCTATTTCAAAAGATTCAAACCTAGATGATCTTATTGAATGCTTTAAGGGTATTTACTACTGCATAATCTCAGTTCAGCAAACGAGTTAACCATAAAAAAGAAGAAAAGTTTTTAATCTCCGCCGTTCATTTGTATTGGATCAGCAGGACCTAATTCTGGTGATTTCCTAATGTATCTCATAAAAACAATAAAACCGGAAATCCTTTTGTTCATACTCTGGTATGATATCTTCCATTTTGGAGTCTTATGGCTGAAGTATGGTTTTGTCATGAACTCACATAAGATTTAGACTGAATAAATAGAGTGTATCTTATAATATGTACTATTATTTGAATTGAAATGCAATTCGACATTAATAGAGTGCCAGGTCACTGAAGACCGTTTTTGTTGATGTCGGTCACTGAAGACCATTTTTATTGTAATATATTAATGAATGCCAGGTACAAAAAACACATCAAATGTTAATTTCTGTACTACTTTTCTGTTTCTATTCCTGCATTTTTGTAAAATTTATGTGGATATTTTTATTTGTGTGATAAAAATGAGATAAAATAAAAATCTAATTTTAAATAACCCATAAGGATTATTTCAGTCGTACATAACATTTTAACATTACCTTTTAATTACTAAATCAAGGCAGTTCAAATATATGATTTTTTTTCTTTTCTCATTTTAACTTTTATAGTCAACGCAAGGATTCATCGACTCAGAAGTCGTGAAATGATATGAATTTAAACATGTACCTATCATGAAATTAATTCAATAGGTATTCCCATGCAACTGGGTATTATTTTCATGTGGATCGATCGTCCCCATTTTATTTATTAATTGGGCGATGTACATGTGGAAATTTAATTGGCATAACGGTGCAACTTCATCACAGCATCACAACCTGTCAATCAGTGATGTTATACTTTTTTTAAGAGATATAATAATCTAATATTAACTTAATGGAACGTGTTTGCAGAGTAGTTGGCATGCATTTTATTTTTGTACATTATGATGTGTTAGAAATATCTATGTATATGAGAATATAATACAGTTATAGTCGGTCTAATCCGCTTGTTGTAGCTAGCTACTTGAATTTTGCTCCGTCGGTGTGCACTTACGAGTTTCAATGGGTACGATACATAATTAGCGGAGATATTTTCAAATCCATATGTGCATCAAATTAGTATTACTCATATTATATATTATTATATAATATGTGGAGTTGGGCTGTGGTGAGTTGTAAAGTAAGAGTCTTGTTTACTTCATGCTCATATTTTCTATATTGAAAACTCAAAGAGACATTCAGACCGCTCAACATGATCTTCATATTGAAATGTGCTAGGAGACCAAATTTTATATTTTTTGAAAATTATTTACTATTTTTTTAGAATATTTCAAAATCACTATTTTTTATGGTCCAAAATCCATTGAAAAACAACGGTTTTCGACCTATTAAAAAAATAGTAAATTTTTTTCAAAAAAATATAAAATTTGGTCTCCAAGCACAATTCAATATGGATATCATGTTCAGTGGTTCGGATCGACTGTTTGGTCTTTGAAAACGGAGATATGAGCGTGAAATAAAACAAGATCCTTACTTCGCAACTCGCCATAGCCCATCTCTTATATGCATGTAGGGGTGAAAACGGAGCAGATACGGAGCGGATAGTGGTAAAACCATATCCATATCCACATTTTAAAGAGCAGATACGAATAGTAAATGGATGTCAAAATGTAAAACCAAATTCATCTCAAACAGATACATACAGATACGAATCGGATAATCTACGAATACAGATTCGAATACAGATACAAAATGAATAATTGTCGGATAATAATGTTATATGAATTTTAAGATATAAATAATAATTAATAAAATATAAATATGAAAATAAATGAATAATTGTAAGTTGATGAAGAGATTGATGTTGAAAAGATGGGAGATATTCCATTGATATAATATATAAACAAAATATAAGTAGTAACAAAAGATATTATGGTGTAGTGGTTTAAAGCTTGGTGGCTAAAACCCTCATGCCACAACGCAAGGGTTCGAATTCTCTTGAAGGCCAAAAAAATTCTTTTACATTAGCGGGTCCACTTTAATTTAATGGGTTCGAGATGGGTTAGTAGTAGAGACCCGTATTTATTGGGTTTCGGATATCCGCTCTATTTAGGTATTATTATCCGTATCCAAATCCGAATCCGGATCTCTTCTAGGTATTTAATAATTATCGAGATCCGTATCCATTTCAATCCGGATTCGGAGCGGATATCCATCCATATCCGTTTACAACCCTACTTATATGTGTTGAGATTCTATCCTTACATGTTGAAATAACAGATAATGAAATGAATAATAGATAATTATCGAATTAATTGATAGTGTATATACTTTAATTTAAAATTTTGTAAATAAATAAATATATTAAACACGTAGTATCATATAGTATCATATAAAAAATTATAGTTTTGTTCTATTATTTTAAAATTATAATTTATCTCATTATTTTAAAAATGATAAATTATTAATCAAGTAAAATCAGGGTTCTAAATAGCTAGCTATAGCTACACAATAGCTGCGTTATAGCTTTTTTGAACCTTAAAAGCTATGATACTATCAACCACTTTTCTTTTATCAAGGTTTTAAATTGCTAGCTATAGATGCGCAACAGCTGCGCTATAGCTTTTTCGGAACTTAAAAGCGATGACGCGATAATCGCTATTTATAACCTTGAGTAAAACCGATATAAAATGTTGAATTATTAATTAAAAACTATTTAAAATTTTGGATAAAGCAATTTTATCATAAAATTATTAATTATATAATTATATAACATATTATATAAATCAATCTAATCACAATAATAATAAAAAAATAGTTATACATATAAATATATTTCATATATAATTTAATATTTATTAATTATTCTATACATTAGTGTAACATTATGTAAAATTAGAATATGAAATTAATAACGGAAAATAAAGTACAATTCATATGAGAAAAAAAAAATTTCAAGAAAAATTAAAACTATATGAGATAAAATATAGAATTAATAATTGTAATCTATATAGGGGGTATTTCACGTATACCCGTCAAAAACTTTAAAATTATGTATTCCCCCCTCTACAGTTTAAAATTACGTATTTCCCTCTCTAAACTTCAAATACTCACAATTTTCCCAATTTTATTGTCTTTTATATTAAAGCTCATTCTAAATTTATAAAATACCTATTTTACCCTTTATTAAAAACGTATAATGCCCATCAGACTCAAATTTGAATCTGAACAGTTCATCTACCATCCGAATTGCTTTTAGATATGTGCGTGCAAGATCGGCACAAATCTTGATGCGAACACACGCATATTGAAGTAACATGCACAGATCTTAATGTGATGCGCGCATCAGAATTGCTTTAAGATCCATGCATGCTAGATCAGCACCAATATTGAAGCGATCTGCACATATCTTAATGCGATGGGTGCAGATTGGACGGTAGAGGAACCCTTCATATCTTATATGATTTTTATAAAGGATAAAATGGGTATTTTAAAATTTTAGAATGAGTTTTAATATAAAAAACAATAAAATGGGTAAATTTGTGAGTTTTTGAAGTTTAGAGAGGGAAATACATAATTTCAAAGTTTAGAGGGAAAAATATGTAATTTTGAAGTTTTTGAGGGGTATACGTGAAATTCCCCCATGTATATAATATTCTTGTAATTATTTTTGGACTAGTTTGCAAATTTTCAAAATATAAAGGTTAAATTGCAAAATATATATTGTTTTAATGGGTTGCTGCCTAGGGGTGGCAAAAAAGCTCGTAGCTCGTGGCTCGATCGTGACTCGCACCCGACTCGCTTGCTACTAGACCGAGTTGTTAATAAGCCAACTCGTCACTAGCTCGGTCCATAATTAACGAGTTCAAGCTGGGACCTAGCTTGGCTAGGCATCAATTTGAATTTGTATGACTTTGTGTGCATTTTATACTGTATAGCTCGGTCCAGCTCGATTCAGCTATATCCAAAAAGTTTGTAGAATTTATTTTCTTCTTAAAACAAAATCCATCTAGATCCAGCGAGCCAGCTCGTCAGCTCGTGAGTTAGCTCGGGCTGGCTTGTCACGATTTCAAGCTGAAGTTTTTGCTCAGATGTCCTAGGTTCAGCTCAGTCGACTGTAGTTCGGTCTAGAATTAACAAGCTGAGCTAGGACCTAGCTCGAACCGAGCCACAGCTCGTTGCCACCCCCTAGTTGCTGGGACCCATTTCTCCAATCCTCATCTCTCTCCCGAGAGAACCGTCTCTCTGTTTTTTTGTTTTGTTTTGTTGTTCCTCTTGTCTTCGTGAGGCAACAGAGAGTCTCTCTCTCTCTATTATTGGTCATGCTCTTGAGATATGAATCACTAGTCATGGTACTCTCCCTCATGGAGCTCTATACGGTTATTGCCTTATTGGGTAATTTCCTCTCTTTCTCTTGATTGTGCTTTTCTCTCTCATGATTAGGGTTCTAATTATAACCTTGGAGAAATGGAGCAAGCAAGTGCTATGTTGCTGTAAATTGAGTTCAACAAGTGATTGAAAGTCTTATTCCTTTTTAGGCCCTGTTCGGCTGCATCAGGGGAAAGGGAAGGGAATTTAACGTAATATAATGTAAATTACCCAATAAGAGAAAAGCACAATCTAATTTAGCGTAATTTAATGTAATTTAATGTAATTTCGTCCCTATTCATATGTAAATTAGCGTAATTTAATGTAATTAGCGTAATTTAATGTAATTTAGCGCAATTTAACGTAATATAATGTAATTAAACATAATTTCAAGTAATTTAGCGTATTTTAGTATAAATATACTAATTATACATCAAAAGAAGTAATATAATTTAAACAAAAAATTTGAATTTTCAGTATTAGATTTCATTATCTTGCTCTTCATAGTGTCTCTTAAAAAAAAATAGTTTATAATTATAAATCACTATGAAGATAAAAGAGAAACAAAAAATAGTTTCTAATTATACATCACTATGAAGACACACAGTAATTTACCGGGATTTACCGTATTTGAGCGTAATTTAACATAATTTAGCGTAATTTAATGTAATATAGTGTAATTCAACATAATTTCAAGTAATCTAGTATATTTTAGTATAAATATACTAATTATAAATCAAAAGAACTATTCTAACAAATAATTTAAACAAAAAATCCAAATTTTAAGTGTTATATTTCATTATCTTGCTCTTCATAGTGTCTCTAAAAAAAAAGAAAAAAAAAAGAGGAAACCGGCCATTTCTGGCCGGTTTCTGGGGGAGAGAAAACTGACTAGAAAATGACCGGTTTAGACATTTTTGGAAAAACTCAGGTATTCTGGGTATAATTATTAATTTGTAATTAACTTTGGATATTAATAAAAATGTCGGGTCGAGGCTGATCAATTGATGATTTTGCATCTCTCGACATTGGTATCATTCAGTACCAATGTTTATTTTCAGTTTTGGTATAGTTCACTATTTAGTGGGTTAAATGATAAAGTTTCCTAAGTTGGTAAATTAATTTTAAAGGGACTATAGTGAATAATGAAAAATATGAAGTATATGATCAGCTATAGAATGGAAGGAATGAAATTTAAGTGAGAATTTGACTCTTGGATTTAGGAAAATATAAATGAGTAAGCAAACCCTTTTGTGTTATGAATCGATTGAACGAGTTGATTGATTGAATATCTTCCTTTTCCTTTGTTTTCTTTGCCAGGTTTGAACCCGTTAGCCATTGTTGGCTATTGAGTTTCATGTTTGTTCTTGTGGGCTCTGCTTAAGACCTCCAAACTGTATCAAAGCTGTTGGAAATATTGGATTTCCAATTTTGGTTTAAAACTCAAAACCCTACAAATTATGTTGGTACTCAGCTTAGATATTATGTTATACCAAGGTATAGTTAGTTTATTTTCCATGTTGGTTACCTTTTTAAAATATTACTGAATTGGCATGAACTCCTTAAACTTTCTAAGTACTGGTACCAACTTCTATTTGCATTACTGGTATGTTGTTTGATGAAGTTACAGGGACTGAACTGTACAAGAAAAATAAAGTGAAAGGTTTAATTTGTAATATTTTCTATGTTGATAATTTAAACATGCCAGAGGTACTAAATTGCCTAATGGCAACATAATAAAAACAAGGCCGGTCTTAGAATTTGAATAAAAAGGAAAGAATGAATGGGAGCCGGTTGATAATTAATAGAGGAGAATGAAAAAGAAAAACGACCTTGAGCAAGATTTAAAATCTGAATATCGGATTGGAAGTAGACAGTTAACTTTGAACTTAATTATTATGCATTAGACCTTAATGTGGACTTTTGATTGAACAGAGTTGAAATACAAAAAAAAAAAAAAAAAGTAAGATAAAATAAAGCTATTGAATTTACACATATTAAAATATGATTGTTTCTAAATTGAAAGTTTAATAATAATATTGTTTAAGGATATTAGAATTAATTGAGAATAACTCAAACTCTGACAAAGTATTAATAATAAAACACTAATATATGTAATACCTAAATTGTTTTGTTAAACTTAATGGTTATAAATATTGATCATAATATATATTATTCTGATATAGGTATATTACGAAAATGACAGATGGGACAGAAAGTTCAGGAAGAACAGACTGATGGTGGCCTCACTTGATTGTCCTACAATATCAGGTGTAGGGTTATTTGATTAGTCTGAGATTTATGACTAGAAATTAAATTGTAACTCGCTGTGCATTTTGAATATTTGATTGACTGCATTGATTGAACTGTTACATCATATGCATAGCACAATATAATTGAAACGGAATTATAGGTAAGTCTGTTGATCGTCATGGTGATATTGTTTATCCATTTATTGATTCTTATTGCAAATGATTGATTGAGATCACTGATTGAATTTATTGAATATTGAATATTGTAATCCTTGAACCTCCATATAGTAGAGAAAAATGATTAATATATCGTAAAATCTAGCTAACTACTAGACTTTACTCCAGTACCCTTATGCGCATATGGTGAATGGCCCCAACTGAACCCAGTTTCAGTTGGGTAGGGAATATTGAATAAATGTGAATTATGACTGTAAGATTAATGAACGGTGGTAACTGTCTTATCATTGATTTTCTTTCCGATAATGATAGTATTGTAATATTGTTTTTGGAGTGAGGCTACGGTACTATGCATAGCACGGTTGGGTCCATGCTACGGCTTAATATTTGAGTTTTCAAAATCCGAACGGTAGATCCGAACCGTTCAACATGATTATAAAATGAATATGTACTTGCAAACCAAATTTTACATTTTTTCAATTTTTTTTACCATTTTTTTAGATAGGTAGAAAATCACTGTTTTTGGATGGTCCAGAATTTTCAGATCAAGTGATTTTCTACCTATCTAAAAAAATAGTAAAAAATTCGAAAAAATGTAAAATTTGGTTTGCAAGTACATATTCATTTTATAATCATGTTGAACGGTTTGGATCGACCGTTAGAATTTTGAAAACTCAAATATTAAGCCGTAGCACGGACCCAATCCGTGCTATGCATAGTACCGTAGCCTCACTCTTGTTTTTGTATTATTTCTGTTAACAAATTGTCAGGATAGTTAGAATAGTATAAGTATGACACGACATATATATGTTATGTGAAAAGACAGACTGGGTTGTTGGATGGTGTCTGCAACGGCAAGTTGGATGGTATCTGTTCGTGTTACCAGACTAGAAATTGTAAAGTTTGGAAATCAAACGTTACAAGACTTTTATGGTTTAAAAGATTTAGACCCAAAACCATTTATTCTGATAAGATTCTTAGAGTTCTGATTTATTTTGTTCAATTGGATATTGTTATTGAGCATTTGAATTCGTCATTATAGAATGAATTGTTAGTTTCTCCTGCGGAGATTTCATTCTGAATATGGATTTCTTTCGAATCCAATAATCTAAGTGGTAATCAACACTGAAAAATAATTTATCATTCTCACCCGTTTCCCTCTTGTGTGGGATTTATAAGTTTGTTAGACGAAGACAGAGAAACGCTTTTGGGGTTAAATTGACAGCATGGCCATCTAAAGATATGGGGTTTGGGTTTATGTATGTGATATGTTGCAGAGAGTGTATCTCTAGCATCATCTACTGTAAAATGTCGATAATTTCTGTAAATAAATTGGGATGTGGCAAAAATAATATGGATACTATTTGCAATGTATAAAAAAGATCCATGCCTTATGTTACGCAGTATGTTGTTGCACATCCGGATTAAGAGTGTGACAATTAGAGCGGGTACAAAGTAGCTCTTATCCGTATCTGAGGTAACAATTTTTTTTTATCATTTCCATACCCATACTCTTTAAATTTAAAAATTGTCTATGCCCGTTTTATGAAATACAGCACAGTTGAGATAAACAGTTAAAAGAGTTTTTGTTGACATCCCTATCTACACTGAATAGTTTCCCAGTTCGGCACCAAAAAAGGAACTTTTTTAATCTTTTCTTTTGCACGCGTTTGGCGGGGTCCGCGCTGATTTATACAGTGATCAATCGTTTATAAGTCGTAAATTGTGAAGCAGATGCGTTATACAGTGATCAATCGTTTATAATTCGTAAATTGGGATTTTTGTTAATAACACATTTCCGTAGTCAACTGCCTGCATAGTGTTTACTTCATTTTACAACATTGGGCAAAATGAAATCCCATAATCCTTTACCAAGACCTTGGATCATATTTTTGTTCTAAGAAGCCCAATTCCCAATTTGGCCCATCTCTAAGTCTATCCGCAAATCTGTACCAGAATAAGACCAATTATCCCTTTTTTTTTTTTTTTTTTGAAATTTCATAATTTCTAATTCTAGGTATTTGACCAGTGGTCTCTGTAATTCGGAGCTCAGGTCTTCCTACATTTCCTCCCCTGCTCCCATTTATTCACCACCTTATTTATTATACCTTCTCGGATCCCTCTGCAAATCCTTTTGAATTTTGATAGCTTAAACTTGGAACGGTGTAATTGATCATCGACAATGTCTTTCAGCGGGACTCAGGATAAATGCAAGGCATGTGACAAGACGGTGCATTTCATTGACCTCCTATCGGCCGATGGTGTCCCGTATCATAAGACATGCTTCAAGTGCAGCCATTGCAAGGGGACTCTCTCTGTATGTTTCTCATATTATTATTATCATGATTTGTTTTGTTTTTAGATTGGAATTGATAATGGTATTAAGTAATTTAGTATTCATTCATATTAGGCATATACAGTATAGTACTGGGTTGGTTTCTGATATATTCCTGAGCTATTCTTATTCATTTTGGTTGTGAGAGTTTATTTTCATATTTTGTAAAGTTGGATTCTGACCTACCTTGAATTTAACTTCATAAAATATTCAAGGAAGAAAAGTGCCTAGCTAATAAAAATAACAACACCAGTCTTCATAATTTTTAGATATAGAGTTCAATAATAAAATAAAATATCAAACATACAACTCTGGTGAGATCCTGGAGTATAGCCGTTATAATCTATTTGCCTCTTTGTCCAGATTATCTTGCCAGCATGCTACACAGAATTCATATAGTAATCAAACTTATGCAATAAACCCGAAGAGTAGAAATTTAGAAGAAAAAAAATTGTAAATTTAATAATTTAACCCCAACTTTAATTTGTATTTGGTAATTTTCACAGATGTGTAGCTACTCTTCCATGGAAGGTGTCCTTTATTGCAAGCCTCACTTTGAGCAGCTTTTCAAGGAGACAGGCTCCTTCACTAAGAAATTTCCAGCAGGTGCATAAAATATCCCTAATTTCACCCAAAAAAAAAAAAAAAAACATTTTCTGTTGTTTCTTCATGCTTTATGGGAAATCAGGCACATATGCAACAAACTCATTATTTAGTACTTCTTTGAAATGTAATTTATCTGTAATGTTCATGTTTAATTGTGTTCAATACAGGTTCAAAATCGGGCGAGAAGCAGAGTGATCTGGTATGTAACTTGTACATGCATATGACATCGATATATATAGTACAACTGTGAATTTTATGCATTCAATTGACAAATTGTGATTAAACAGTCCAGAACTCCAAGCAAAGTCTCTTTGATGTTCTCTGGGACCCAGGACAAATGTGCCACCTGCAAGAAGACAGTGTACCCCCTTGAAAAGGTAATACACTAATAATTTACAATATCTAATTAACTACCAAATAAAACTTGATTGGTAATCTAGTAATAATTTTTGTGTGATTAGTAATAATTGTGCATGACCAAGGTTAGAGCTATATATCATCAATCATCAATTTGGAATGAATAATCCAAACCCAAACTCCATATAATTTATTGATAATTTAATTTATTAATATCAATTAAGGGGCCTATATTTAGATCTTTAAGTCCAATAGAAATATCATGATATAGAACACCTTAAACCCATTTTCTTAATGGGCTTAAGAAGAGATTTGATTTGCATCAAACTGTTTTCTCCATGGTACAAAAGAAAACACCATCAAGTCCCTCTTCCTGACACATTTCTTGATAAATCATCTGTTTTATTGCTAATAACTGTATGAAGTTGTACATGCTATATATCAAATAAATAACAGGTTGCAGATTTGAATTTATTCCCAAATGCAACTACCCATTAAATGTATCCAAACAATCTGTAAGATCCATATGAAGATATTAAACATGTTAGAACAAATTCTTAATGTTTATCTGTTGATCCATTAAAGCAGATTAAGTTTGGCTTACCAGTGCAGTATGTATATAATTACTTTTGCTATCTATATTCTGATCTAACTAAGTTATTTGTTGGATACACTTACAAGATTTATGCTGATCCTTTAACGCGATCATAATGGATAAGTGCATCTTAATGGGAGCGTCTGGATATTTTCTATACAAACAGTAATTATCTTTCTGAGCTAAGAAAACAATTAATTATCAATTATGCAATCAGTTGACTGTGGAGGGCGAATCGTACCACAAGACCTGTTTCCGATGCGCTCATTCAGGGTGCATCCTGAACACTTCCAACTATGCCGCGCTTCATGGAATTTTATACTGCAAGATCCATTTTCAACAGCTGTTCAAGGAGAAAGGCAGCTACAACCATGTCATTGATGCCACTAAGAAAAACACTAACCAAGAGGCCACACAAGAGCCTACACAAGAAGCTACACAAGAGCCTACACAAGAGGAGGCCGTGGAGGCCTAGTTTGCGCAACAATTATCATACCAGATCATTGACTGTGCAGGTGAATCAGCTTTTTAGATAATTATTGGTCTATTGGGTTCTCCATGATCATTGCTGGTTCATACTGGCCAATCAATGTTCAAACTGTAAGAAAACTTATTTTTTTCACCCCTTCCCATTTGGATTTTGGATTTCACTTATTTGGTGTATCTTTATTGGAGTAAATAACACTTGATTGTACGCTACGATTTTGTAGCTAAAAAAGAACTTTTCAGACTTCTTAAAATTAGTTGTTACTTCAACCATCCATAAATTACTGTTAATGCCTTTAGTCAACAAAATGCCATGCTATTGGAAAAATAATAATATATAAAAGGAATATGGAGATTTACAAAAAGCACATGTGCGCAGACAGAGGCACAAACAGTATATATCATGTGATCAGTAGTACTCAAATCAAACATGATAACTGTTAGATTCAGTTCTAGTAAGATTTAGTTTAACATAAACAGTACCAGAATTTGGTACCAGTATAACGTTTAAAGGATTCTGCAGTTTCTACTTAAACTGGTGATTATGCCAATCTTTTTTATAAAAAAAAATATACATCTTAATGGCTTCAACTCTCACAACTCAAGCCCAACAGAAATTAAAAAAAAAAACAGAAAAAAGAGAGTTTGTGGGTATTTACACAAAACTAGAAATATGTACCAGAATGGTATAGATGGTACTTCCAGAACATGTGGGTTGCAATTTGCAACAACAAAGGAATTTCATGAATAATGCAGAAAATGCCTCAGGCCAGCAGCCATAGACCCTGTCTCCCACATGAAAGAGCTTAGCGTAGTCAATTACACTCAAAAAACATGAAATAGTTTCTGTTTATTATCCAAAAGTTCCTAACATTATTAGCTAAAAAGTGGAGATTTGAGTCAGAACAAAAGCTCAAGGAAAGACCTTATCGTATTCAATTACTTCTCATTTCTAGAGGAATATAGAACAAAAGCTCAAACAAAAAACCGTAATTGATATTATTAGCTAAAAGGTGGAGATTTGAGTCTGAACATAGAACTGGCCAGTGAGCCCTCCTTCAGCTAAAGCAACCATCACCGGGCCCTCAGCACCTTCACTCACTGTAAAATGCCCGGTGTTTAAATTGAAGTCGGTCTTGGTGTGGCCTGGATGCACACAATTAATGGTTACACTGGGACAACTCTTTGCAAGAACTCTTGTGTGGGCATTCATTAAAATCTTCGATACACTGTATGTCTGGTATCGAGATGTCCATTTATTTTTCCCAAATGTATTGTCTTTGGCAGATTTCAGGAAAGATTCTGCAAGCTCTTCAATCCGCTCCACAGTTAGGTTATCAATATCCATAAGTTCATTCCTGAGCTTTTCATTGTTCAGATTCTGTAATGAAAAGAGTGTGTTTAGTAATTGTGATGGTGGTGGTGTTGATCATGATTATGGAAACTGAAAAAAAAACCACCAAAATAGTAGTAGAACTGTAGAAGCAGGTGCATTTCAAATTTACATGCGTTAACATGTTCTCTTAGTAATTTGAAAAAGTTACCTGTAGTTGTGCCAGTCTAGTTGAGACATTCACTATTCTTCCAAAATTGGATAATTGTACAAGAGGTAAAAAAAATTCCATCATGTTCTTGACTCCATAATAGTTCGTTTGAAAGCAATCAACAGCTTTCTCGTAGCTTTCTGTTAGGTTATTTTCGAGAATTGCCTCCCTCTCTTGTTGTGGAAGCTGTACAAAAATGATATAAAATTACTATCCATATACCAGTAAAAGCAATCTAATAAAAAAATGGTTTCTCATTACCATATTTGTTATTAATGTACCTTTTCATCGATTGTCTTTGTGAACTCAAATCCTGCGATTGCTGCATTGTTCACCTGTTGACACAATTTGTTAGTAAATGCACAGTATTTAATTTGTTCCCACTATTCAGGTCCAGGATACACCTATAAATAAACATATTCAGTGTACCAGAATATCTAATTTTCCAAACTGGTTTTTGACAAAACCAGCTAAAGATTCAATGCTGGAACGATCAGTGACATCCAGCTGATGAAAGATTATATTCTTCAGACCATAATCTCTAGTAAGCTCCTCTACTGCCTCCTTGCCTCTCTTCTCATCTCTTGCTGTTAGAATAACATCTACTCCATTAGAAGCCAGTTTCTTGCATATCTCCAGTCCTATACCTTTGTTCCCTCCTGTTACCACAGCAATCCTGAAACGAATTAAACTAATATTGTGAAGCAGCTACAAACAAATTAATATTTTTTTTCAGAGAGAGATGTAGAAATTAAGTAATAATCGTATACTTCTTGTTTGATTCCATTTTAGTATTTTACGCCCGTTGAGTGAAGGACAAATAAATTCTTGCTCCCAAGTATGAAACTTTGGATATGTTTAGGAAATTTTCACCACAGAAGGATCAGGGACAGTAATATTCCAAGTAGTCAACCTTGACAGCCACCGTCAACGTTTTTTTTTAAAAAAAAAATCCCAAGTAGTGGGGAAGGGACGTCAGTGGGAAGTTTTCTACGGTCGGATAGAAAGAAAATCTGTCTTTTTCTACGAAGAAAATTCAAAATCGCAATTGCGTCACTGCTTGCCTGTATAAAGACTTATCAAGCAAATTACCTTATTGATGCGTCGACACATCACTGAATGGCGGTACCAGGTGTTGATAGAAATTAGCAAGTTCGCAATGGTTGATTCTAGGCTTGTAGATGATATATATACCGAGGAGAGATCAAGTTACAACAAATTTGAGTTACAATAAAGTTATAATAATTATTTTTTTCATTTTTAAAGTTCAAATTATCGATCCAAACAGTTCAACATGATCTCCACAATAAAATGTGCTTGCATATCAAAATTTACATTCTTCTGAATTTTTTTACTATTATTAAGTATTTTACAAAAAATAGTCATATTCAGACCATTGAATTTTGTACCCATCTTAATAAATAGTAAAAAAATTCAAAAAAATATAAAATTTGATCTGCAAGCACATTTTATTTAGATAATCATGTTGAATGATTTGGATCGACGATTTAGACTTTAAAAATGAACAAAAACAGTTATTGTAACTTTGTTATTATAACTTTGTTGTAATTCAAATTTGTTGTAACTTAGATTCCTCCTCATATATAAATAATCTACAAGCCTAGAATCAACCATTGCGAACTTGCTAATTTCTATCAACACCTGGTACCGCCAATCAGTGATGTGTCGACACATCAATAAGGTAATTTGCTTGATAAGTCTTTATATAGGCAAGCAGTGACGCAATTGCGATTTTGAATTTTCTTCGTAGAAAAGACGGATGATATTTTGCTTGATTGCAGATGATATTTTTTGCTTGCAGATCAAATATATATATTTTGCTTGATTGCAGATGATATTTTTATTTAGACAAATCTAAATATTCGTTTTGGTCAAGAGAGACGGGAGGGGCCGAGGGGGTGGCTAAAAAAAGATCAAGGTTTTTGAGAAATTTAAATATATGTCCTTCATCAATTAGATATTTACTTGTCAAAACATTAAATTGAATTATTTCCTCATTCAAACCCATTCATTTTAGTTATATTTTCATTTAGTAGTGATTTAATCAATTATAAAAACCAATGTTTTAAATAGCGTTTATAGCGTCATAGCGGGAAGGCTATAAAAAAAGCTATAGCGAATAGCGTAACTATAGCGGAAGCTATGCTACATAGCGTTTTTTTTTTATAAAAATTATATTATATATTTGTACTAAATATCAACATTATCTAAAGTTTCATAGAACAATAAATAACACCAAATTAATAAAGAAATTATAATATTCATATTGAACCAGTACAAAGTCCAAATTGCGGTTAAATATCCATAGTAATATCATAAACTATCGATCTTTTTCTACTCAAAATATCTTAAGCATCATGATTCATGACATAATCTATTTTTTCCTTCTCGGTTTGGGCAAATTAAAAGATCTGTAGCAACAAAGCTTTTAATTGATTTCGGTTTGGGCTTTTATTTAACTTTTTTGGGTCGTTA
This sequence comes from Carex parvula, assembly GCA_025461045.1. Classification (NCBI taxonomy): domain Eukaryota; kingdom Viridiplantae; phylum Streptophyta; class Magnoliopsida; order Poales; family Cyperaceae; genus Carex; species Carex parvula. The sequence continues at coordinate 54,448 of JAJGRW010000043.1, forward strand.
TTTAAAGCTCATATAAATTGCCTAAAAAAGCCCATTATGCATAGCGCACGCTATTTGTTCTACACGCTATGCGCTATAGTGGACCGCTATTACCGCTATAGCGGCCGTAGCTCAATTAGCGCATTTTGATGCCATAACTTAGCGTTTATGGTCCAAAAACGCTATAGTGCCGTTATAGCGCGCTTTTTAGAACACTGATTAAAAACTAATTAATACTAATAAAAAAATTAAATCACATTTTTGCTATTGTCCCTTCATTTTCTTTGCGAATAACCAGTCCTCTTCTTCTTCCCCATTACTCATTTCTTTAGTTTGTTTTATGCAAAAGAAGAATTTATGAGCAAAATTAGTTTTTAAGAACTAAGTGCTTCAAGATGGACAAGTGAAATCCCCAAGTTTCGGCTCTCTGAGAAAGAAGAGCAAGAGTAACAATGAACAAAATTGTTAATGAAACAAACAAAAACTGGTTCAAGATGGACAAGTGAAATCCCCAAGTTTTGGCTTTCCGGAGAGGTAGGCATTAGTGCCGAACTTTGTAAACAACTATCGTGTTAAGTGTCTCTTAACTCTTCTATTTATTTTACGTACACTTGCTTAGTTTAAAGTTTATTCTTGTTTCTGCCAAGAATAACTCACACACACGTTAGTTAAACTAAGCAAGTGGTATTAGAGCAGGTAAGGACCATATTCACGTTAGTTAAACCCCATATTCACCCCCTCTAGGTGCCGTTAGGGACCATCAAGTGGTATCAGAGCAGGTAATTCAAATTAAGGTACACTTAGTTTGAATTCTTTATATTAGATCTAGAAATGGCACAAATGACCCCAAGCCATGTCAGAGAACTCCCAATGCTAACCAATACTACCAAAAACTTTAGTCACTGGAAAATGTTGATGACCAATTACCTCAACTCAATTGATGTATGAGAGACAATAGAAAAGGGGTATACCCCGGAGTATAACAAAACTACCAATTTATTAACTACCGAATCTAAACTTGCCAAGAGTGTGAATGACAATACTCTAAACCGGCCCGACATCGCGTTTGCGATTAACAAAGTGTCACAGTTCATGCAATCACCTTTGACCACTCATTGGACAGCGGTAAAGCGAATTCTTCGTTATCTAAAAGGTACCTTGTCTCATGGAATTACTCTCCAGTCGGCTACTTCTCTCTCTCTCCATACCTATTGTGACGCAGATTGGGCCGGCTCTATTAACGATTGCAAGTTCACTTCCGGGTTTTGTGTTTACTTTGGTGCTAATATCATTTCTTGGAGGTTCAAAGAAGCAACCTACGGTTGCTCGATCAAGTACTGAAGCTAAGTACAAATCCCTGGCTATCACCAGTTCTGAACTTGTTTGGCTTCAGTTTTTGTTAGTCGAATTACATGTCACACTATCCTCTCCCCCAAACCTTTGGTGCAACAACATAGGTGCTACCTTTTTGGCCTCTAATCTTATGGTGCATGCTCGCACAAAGCACGTAAAAATTGATTACCACTTTGTAAGGGAACGAGTTGCTAACAAATCCTTACAAATTTGGTTTATCTCATCCAAGAATCATATTGCGGATATCTTTAAGAAGCTACTTGCCTCTCCATGATTCAGTCACTTATCTTCCAAGCTGACTGTTTGTGCCCACAGCTCAGCTTGCAGGGGGGTGGGGGGGAGTATTGGAGCAACTACTCAGTTGGAGAAAAACCCATAGCACTGGTGCAACAGTGCTATGCTAGTTACATTAGACAGTTAGTTAGAAAAGGGTAGCAATGTAATTAGTTTAGAAAGCAACATTATTAGTTAGTGGCAAAGCTGTGATTAGAGATTAGTTAGAAGACTAAGCTGTTGTCGAGATTTATTTGCTCATTTGTAGAGTTACACAATCAAGAATGAAATAAAGATTACATTTTTCAATTCTCTTCCTCGGTGTCTCTCGTTTATTGGGTGGCTAAGTCACCTCCAACCTTTCCAAAAAAATTTATAAGTATATAGAAATTGAACTAAAACTTTTATTTTATATATATCAGCCCCTCTATGATAATACAAAAAATTAAAGAGTTTGAATGCAAGATGCCGACATTTTTATTAATATCCAAAGTTTAATACAAATTATTAATTATACCCAGAATTCGATCCAATATCGAAAAATGCCCAAACTGGCCAGAAAATGGACGGTTTACTGCCCCCCTAAACCGGCCATTTTCTGACCGGTTTACACTTTTTTTTTTAACCCGCATTATTCAACTTTTAGATATTAATAAAAATGTCGGGTATTAGTCCACAGAAAAATTTGCCATAAAACAATATAGCACATATACTCTTATAACTACATGATATACGGCATTCTATAATTTACGACTTACGATTTATAATCGAATTTTTTTTCATAATAATTTATAACATGATACGTTTCGAAAGTAAATGATAGATAAAGGGTGAATTTTGACTTAATTGCATTATTTTCAGATTTTATTTATTTTTACAAAATTTCAGCCTTTTTTTTTGTTAATTACAACCAAGGCGTGATCACATTTTCATATTCAAACTTTTGAAACCCCAGATGATGATTTTCTGACTAAGCTCAAACTTTTGAAACCCCAGATGATGGTTTTCAAACTTTTTATTCAACTTTGGATATTAATAAAAATGTCGGTTTAATCTTGATGAGTTTATTTTTGTTGTTTAACATATTTTTCTGTTTATTTTTTATGTTGTGCTACTATTTTAATGTTGTAATATTTTCTGTTTAGCATTATCATGATAATTTTTATTATCTGTAAAATATAAAAATAGTATCATAAAAGCACACATACACAAGAACCGAAATATAGGATAATCCAAATATACCAAACATAAATAGTATATCAAATATAAATAGTACAAAACTAGTAAAAATACAACTAAAACGGAGAGGGGGACCATCGCTGAGGCAGTACTCCAGCGTTCGCCCGGTGCTCGCGCGGCCAGACTCTGTCTCTCTCGGTCTCCACACTAGCATCGACAGACCTAAGTATCTGATCGGCGGTATCCCATATGGCATCACCCGTAGGGACTGTCGGTACTGGCGGAGGTGTACTAAAGATAGATGCGGCGAACTCAGTCCCAAAGGCAGGCTGAGTATGAGACCCGCTACCACTAGCCTCTCCATCATGTGGCATCTCTGTGCCATATCGGGGTACCCTCGGTGCCGAGCTGAACTCATCATCCAATATCCCGTAGTAGTCCTGGAGACTGTACGAGAGGGACTCCATATCAGAAGTATCGAACCCCGCAGGTGGTGGCTGTGACTGCATCTCTGCCGGACCCTGCAATCATACACATAAATTATTAAATTTGATCTGAATGAAGAAATTTATTAAAACCTGACAGATACTGAAGTATGACATACATGAGGCTGCATCGGACGTCCATGCTCGTCGTACCATGCTTGCCACGCAACGTTGGACAATACCCAATCATGGTAGTCCCACTCTGGATGCGAATCGGGGGAATGTGGCATCTCCTATCCAATAATCGGCTCCGGGTCAGGCTCGGTCGGATCTATCTCACGCCAGTTGATGTTCTCTCCGACGTCTTGCAGCATCGTGATGATCTTTCCACCGTGCCCGGCATCCTCAACCGCATTTGCATTTTTCTTGAGGATGCGGTACCCAAGATATTGCCAGTTCTTCTTGCCCATCGTGGAGATCCCATGAGCGCACTCCTTGATCCCCGCCAAAAGCTGAAACAAAATTGGCATGTCAGATCAAACCTTGATGAACTATTAAGTTAGAGAAAAATTATGTAGTTTTAGGTGACTTACGTTGCGAGCGAATGAACGGCCGCTGGGATGGTAACCATCATCAGTCTAGATCATGTCGCGGAGATGGGCACCGTAATCGCCCCGCAGATAGACACTGGCCATGCCGATCTGCATGTACCAAGTATCGTACCTCAACTGGGGATCTCCCTGGGTCTGCTGAATCGGAACTGGCTCGTGATAGAAGTCCAGATACTGAGGATCCTGGGCTGTCCCGTAGTATGCATCAAAATGGGTGCTCCAGTCCTTATCCAGCCGCCCTCGGTGGTTCATCCTGTAAGGAAGACGTTAGTTGCAATACAAAGCTATCAAGTAATATGAGAAATTTGACAATAGACTACGACTTACCTGTGCAGGTCTCTGTGCGTGTGCCTCAGCAAAGATGGGTCTGCGGGAATGAATGCCGGTCGATCAAACTGGCGGAGCACCCGATCTGGGTAGTGGTGCTCCACTATCCAGAAGTGTATGAGTGGACCTCGGTAGAACCACATATCCTGCTCCTGCTGGTCACTTACCGTGACCGGCAAGAGGTTCTCCGAGTAGAACTGCGCGTAGGGCGTCCACTCAACTAGAACGGATGGCAAACTCTGGATCTCTGACCGGACTGGCCTGATCCCAACGGTAGCACCGTGGGTCCGATCCTGGTAGTTGTGGCCACCGTGCCACTTCTTGCCGTATGCCGGGCATCTCCATATACTCGGCTCTCCCCATTGCAGCGCCTCATTGGGGATAGGATGGCCCACCGGTAGCCGTGACCACGACCAGTGCTGAAGCAGGAGCACCGGCCCGTACATCTGCTTCACATTCGGCTGCATTTTCAAGAACATTAGACGTCAGTGTATTTCGATGGATTGATTGATTAAATAATTTACACTAAATTAAGAGTTGGTGACTTACCTCACTACTACGGCACAGGTGGGAATACAGATACGCCAGGACAGCCCCACCCCAGTTGTACCGCTCCGGCTGCTCAAGGTCTCGCAGCAGCGGGAGATACATCATCGGCATATGGTCACCGCTGGAATCAGGAAACATGACAGAACCAAAAAGGTCTATCACGTAGCCCTGTGTATATCTGCAATACAAAACATATAAAAATTCTAATATAATTCTCGTATTATAAATTGATTAATAGAAACAAGTTATAAAATTTACCTCTGAATCTCCAGCACGGTGGAATCTGCAGAGAGACCCGTGCTGAAGTGCTGTCGTAACCTCGTCATCCGCAAATAAAATTTGGACCTCCCATTGTCCCCATTGATATAGGCCGGATCAGCTCCCAACAACTCCTCGACATCACCTACGAATCTGGTGCTGTCAGAGACGCCGCAGACGGGTGTGCCACGGATAGGCAAACCCCAAAGAGCACTCACATCTTGGAGAGTCACCGTCATCTCTCCGAATGGCATGTGAAACGTGTGCGTCTCGGGACGCCATCGCTCCACCAGTCCAGCAATGAGAGAAGCATTGATGATGCTTTTCTCTGTCCGTACGATGTCCACAACCTGGTAGAGACCCAGGCTGATGAGGTACGGGGCCATCATATCGTAATACTGCATGTGAGGACACCGCAACTTCACATCTAACAGACCCGTGTCCTGCGTTGAAAAATGTATTCCGCATGGTGATAACATAATAAAATTTAAACCCAACAAAATTTAAAAAAAATCTAAAAAAAGGAACGTACCTCACGAGAAGCTAGTGAGACTCGGTGCTCGCGGTGGGGAATCCACAGGAGAGGACTGATGTGCTCCGTGCTGCTGGTACTGATCGGCTCGTCCACTACTGGAAGCGGGGTAGGCCGTGCTCTAGGCATCCTGATGTCTAAAATAACCTAATTTCGATAAAATTACGCTTAATTAGCCTAATTATGGTAAAAAAGGCCAAAATAACCTAAATATTGGTCAACCGTGCTAATTTCGGTAAAATTAGCTTAATTAGCCTAATTATGGTAAAAAGGGCCAAAATATCATAAATATTGGACAACTGTGCTAATTACACTAAATTACGCTTAATCAGCCTAATTATGGTAAAAATGACCAAAATACACTAAATATTGGTCAACTTAGCTAAATACACTAAATTACGCTTAATTAGCCTAATTATGGTAAAAAAGGCCAAAATAACCTAAATATTGGTCAACCGTGCTAATTTCGGTCAAATTACGCTCAATTAGCCTAATTATGGTAAAAAGGGCCAAATATTGGTCAATTGTGCTAATTTCGGTAAAATTACGCTTAATTAGCCTAATTATGATAAAAAAGACCAAAATACTCTAAATATTGGTCAACCGTGCTAATTACACTAAATTAAGCTTAATTAGTCTAATTATGGTAAAAATGACAAAATACCATAAACATTGGTCAACTGTGCTAATTTCGGTAAAATTACGCTTAATTAGCCTAATTATGGTAAAAAGGACCAAAATACACTAAATATTGGTCAACCGTGCTAATTTCGGTAAAATTACGCTAAATCAGCCTAATTATGGTAAAAAGGACCAAAATACACTAAATATTGGTCAATTTAGCTAATTACACTAAATTACAACAACATAATTTAAATTCTAACACCTAAACCCTAAATCCTAAACCCTAAAATAAATAAATTAAAAATTAAATTAGATAAAAAAAAATTACCTCAAAGAAGAGAGAATTCGGTTGAGAGATGAGAGAATTGTGAGAGGAGAGAGAAAAAGGGGTATATATAGGGGTTTTTGCGGGTTTTAAAAAAAAAAAGAGTAAACCGGCCAGAAAATGGCCGGTTTAGGGGGGGAGTAAACCGACCATTTTCTGGCCGGTTTGGGCATTTTTCGATATTGGATCGAATTCTGGGTATAATTAATAATTTGTATTAAACTTTGGATATTAATAAAAATGTCGGTGCAAGATGGCATGTTTTTTCATTTCCTGATTTGTACAATAATAAAATAGAAAAAAAGAAGGAAAAGAAACCGAGCCTATTGCAGTATTGTCTTTATTAAGCATTTTGGAGAGGTCACCTTAACCATTTTAGAAGACATTGTTACCAAAAAAAAAAAAAGAAAATTATTGGAGAGAAAAAAAGAAAGTGATTGAAAGGTTTTCTGAAGAGAGAAAAAATTAAAATCATAAAGGTGAAATTTAAATTGATGTGAAGGACGTGATATATTTTTGTTTGAAACTGAGATTTGTTTTTTATTTATCAACTATTACAAATTATTAAATTGGTATTCGTTGTAACTTTTACATAAAGGTTAATTTTAATATTTTATTTTCATACTACATTGTCTTTTAGATTTTTATTTTTGTAAAAAAATGAATTATGATAAAAATGATTTGTGTAATAAATTATAGAAGATATTATTTAAATTTTTGTATATAATTTGAATCCAGGTAAATTTATGTCTAAAAGAAAGATTTTAAAATTTAATCTTATTTCAAGGTGAAAGAAAGCAAATAGTGAAGAATCGTACTATCTTGTGTTATATAAATTTTGAGTTTTATTAAAATATTTTTAATTATGATATTTATCCAGTTAGCTCCTCCTATACTCAAAGTCGAGTTCTTCCCTTGGAGAGGAAGGAAGAATGGAGGTCAATTAATCTCCATTTTTTTTTCAACTTTTTTATATTTATGTATAATTTTCTATATAATTTAAAGTAAAATAACATTGTACTGCAAAGTTGATCTCCATTCTCCGCAGAAAATTTTTATATAATTGACCCCCATAGTCTGAAAGTCTGACTCCCCTTCTAGTTGTATAAAAAAAATATGACAAGAAGCCGAGTAATTTTGGTCCTAGGAGTTGTAGATGACAAAGAGGGCTAAGCGCCTCTCCTCCCACCCTCCTCTCGATAAATTGAAATTTCTCATTTTTATCTTTTAAAATTTATAATTTTTGCAAGAATTAATACCATTAATGATTAATTCCTGCATAAAATAAAGTTACATAACACTTAATTTTCACCCCCTCCCCTCCCCCAATTTTAATTTTCTAGCTCTCTCCTGTGTAGGGCTGCAAACGAACCGAACCGAATCGAACTTACCTCCAGTTTGAGTTTGGTTTGAATTAATTTCAAACTAAGTTTGGTTTGAATTAATTTCGAACGAACTCAATTTTGAATCGAATTTTTTACGAACTCAATTTTGAACTTTTACGAACTTTGTTACGACTTACGAGTTATGACTTATGGCTGGGCCATAGTTCGAAATTACAGCACTTAAATAAAAACTCAGGCATTCTGAATTCTAATTACACAGTACACCAAAGTTTATATCAAAGTTCATTACAAATACCAAAATTTATATCAAACACTAAAGTTTAGTACAATTAATCAAAATTCAGTACAATTACAGAATCTAAAGTTTTCCAAATAGCCAACAGGAGCAACATCACCAAAGTTTTCAAATATCCAAAGTATTCAAAGTACAATTTAAATATCAATAGAAGTACAAAACAATCACCAAAGTCTTAGAATTATTACAAACCCAAATATTATCCTAAATAAAACATTAAAGTTCATTATCAATGAAAATTAACGGTTCACGTTTGAGTTAGTTTCGAACTAAGTTTAGTTTGCGAACCTATTTTGAACGAATTAGGTCCAGTTTGAGTTTGGTTTGAATTAATTTCGAACGAACTCAATTTCGAATCGAACTTTTACGAACTTTTTTGAATCAAACTCAAATCGAATTACGAACTACAAATTTTTGTGCAGCCCTACTCCTGTGTGATTTGGACCACGCTAGAAAAATCATAAAAACCAACAGTACTATAATACCTTTCATTATTTCAATCAATCACTCAAAGGATGATAATTCAGTTTGATAGTAGTACTGGCCAGAAGGGCAACCATCAGGAAGTAATGCCAACATTACTGGGCCCTTTGCACCTTCTTCGACAGTACATTGTCCAGTGTTCCAGGTTATGTCTGTTATCACATAACCTGGGTGCACACAATTGATACACAAGTCAGTATGTTTTCTTGCTAGTATTCTTGTGTAGGCAGAAATGGCTACTTTAGAGACCTTGTATGCAGATACATCAGTAGGCCAAGTATCTCCTTTTACATTATCTGTTTTGAAATCATTGAGAAACCTGCAAACAATTTCATCCAACCTCTCCTCAGTTAGATTATCAGCATCGCGCAATTCACTTTTGATGGCTTCACTGGGAATGACCTGAAGTAATTATAAGCATAGTTTGAGAACTCTCTATATTGTTAACATTTAAAAATTTAAGAAAGTACATTTTTTTAACCTTTTGTGTATAGTTTTTCTTACTCGAAACAGTCCATAGTTTGAAGTCAAATTAACAATCTTCGGAGATTTAGAAAGCTGAAGAAGCGGAATAAATGCGGCACACATTCTCTTTGTTCCATAATAATTGATGTCTATACATTCTCTTGCTTTCTCATAATGCTGGATCATCGCAGGGACGATACTGTTTAGGTCATGTTCCTGCATTAAGAAATTATCAGAACAAAAAAGGGGACAACAAAAAACGTGTGTGTGTGTGTATGAATAAGACAGAAATATAGGGGCAATTTCACCCATGCCCCAGCAAAGACAATTGTTGAGCATAACCCAGCAAAAGTACTAATAGTGCCTCACTTCGTATATCAGTTAAGCATATATGAACATTATGTATACCTTCTACATATAAAAATACAACTTTTAAGGGACCAAATTGCAACATAGATGTGTTGGACATTAGATGGACAGTTGAAAATTTTCCTGTAAGAGTTATAGTTGGGTATATGATTCATTTTTATGGTATATATATCCAATTCACATCTTTGAGAAACACATAAAAAAACTATCCAAATAAAAGCAATTACAATTTTATACATCTTCTCCTTCATTAAGATAGGGCTTGAACAAATTTGGCACAAATTGAAATCGTTTGGCAATTGATCAAACCACTTTATTATATAATAGTTTCCTTTTAATTTTCTTTTCTTTTTTTGATAAATTGAACCAAATAAGTTGTACATTTTATTAGCAAACTTTATATAAACCATTTTCATATAATGAGGACACATTGATAATTTTTTGTTATTTTATTTGTATAATTTTTTATTACAATTTTCGAAAATGCGAAGTAAATATACCATAAAAGCCCATGAATGTTAGACCTATTATTTCAAAGAATATTCCCTATTAGTTGGGTGAAATTGGTAGTACTAGGTTTATTTACCTTATTGTTAAACTCATTTAAAAATTGTGCTTCCAGTTCTATCCCTGAAACTGCTGCATTGTTGACCTGATACATACATTAACACAACAATTATTAAATTGATAGCAATTAAATATTGAGCTCTCTTTGAGTAGAATCCAAGACAATTTATAAGAACAGAAAAACATTTCAAAATCACCCTACTCTAATTTTACTGCTCCTTAATACATTCAGCATTCTGCAGTGCATTTAAAAAAACACCTCAGGAGATTAACACATTGCCTACCGGCTGATTTTTGGCATCAATATGAAGAAAAAATCATATAGCTGCTAGGCCAGAAATAGTGTTCTACAAAAACCTACAATTGCAATATTCATCTATAAAAAAACCCTGAAATTACAGCTTTGCGATGTTAAATTACCAGAATATCAAGCCTCCCGAACTGGCTTTGGATGAATTCCTTCAGTGAAGCAATGCTCACTGGGTCGGCCACATCGAGCTGATGGAAGATTATATCTTTAGGCCCTCCATTATTTAGCTTGCTAACAGCAGCTTTACCCCTCGTCTCGTCTCTTGCTGTTAACACCACTGTAACACCTCTTTCTAACAGTTGTCTGCATATTTCTAGCCCAATCCCTTTATTAGCCCCAGTCACTACTGCAATCCTGTACAGAAAAAAGAGCAATAAAGAAAGAATTAAGGATTGCACCCAAAATTAAAATTGATGCACGCTTAAGTTTGGAATTCTTTGAACTTTTGCAAAGGACGGTAAGAAACAAGTTGTTTTGTACCGTTCCTGACACGGGATTTCCATTATCGATTGGCTTCTAATTGGGTCTGTCGATTCTGTAGCGGGAAGACGTGATATTTTATACTGGTAAAGAAGACGAGAATGGTCGCATCAGAGAAGCTTCGTGCAAGAAAAAAGAAAATAGAAGACTGGTCCAGTCAAGTGGTCCTAGCGGAAGAATAAAATATCATATCTTTTCAAATCAATCATAGTGGCCAGCGCAGTGACAACTCAATATTCTTTTTTTTATTGGAAGCCCGTAGGCATGATATATTAATGAAAATGTCTTACAGCATTACAGAACTAGTTTAACCTAACATCCAAATGGAGATAACTGATGAGCTAATCTACCTAAATTAATAGAGCAAAACAGGATCAGAAAAATTGCTAAAATAAGCTAAGTAAAACTATCTAAATGAAGAAAATGAAAAGCTGAAGTGTCCCTGTATGCTGCCCATTCTTCCACAGGGGGTGTGTCCTACCGCGCCAGTTTAAAGAACCTGTCCTGCGGTAGCTGGTTTGTATTTTGCCTAGTTCTTCTTGCCCAATTGGCTAGCCAATGGGGGTCTTTTAGCGCATCTCGAGTGACGTATCGGACTGATGTGTATTCCATCTCACTTACCAGTAAACCACATTCCGCAACCGTTGGAGCTGCTGTTGATGGCCCACCAGTTTGCAATCCGAGAAGATCACAAACCAGATACCCGGCGTGCAAAACAGAATCATTTGAAAACAGTGACCATGTTCCTATTTAGAAAAATAATAAAAAATAAAAAATTCGGTCTCCAAGCACATTTTAATACGAAGATTATCTTAAGCTATTTAAATCGATTGTTCGGACTTTGAAACAAGAGATAAGGATGTGGAGCAAGATTGGAGCACAAAACCAATAATTTATTTTTAATCTACTCATTTTATTATTATAATTAGATTGATTTATATTAAATTTCATATAAATTTTTTATTTATTAATTTATCATAAAATTAATTTATTCAACATTTTATAGTCTTTTAATGAGTAATTATGACAAAATTGATTTATATAATATTTTATCATTTCATTTTTAACTAATAATTTATATTTTTAAAATAAGAGGAAAAATTAAATGGACAAAAAAAACTATTTTTTTTATATTTTTTGATGTTAGTTACATGATGAATTTAATATATTTATTTATTTGTTATATTGTGAATTAAATTATATATGCTATTAATTTATTTGCTAATTATTGTTATTCGTTTCATTACTAGTTATCTTAATGGGTAAGGATTGAGTATGAACAAGTTAATATCTAATAGTCAAGAATAGTGCATGGGTAAGAGTTTGTGTTGCGTTTACACAAAAATATAATAATGTACTAAAAAATATAGTTAATTCAGAAATGTCATCAAGTAATCATCATTGGCAAACAAAAAAGACCCTTGTTCTCTTGTGATTGTTGTCATTACTTGTTAATCCAGAGGAGGGAGTATGAACTATCAAATTATTGAATACATATTTATCATTTGTCAAAGGGACATCCATAACATGTGAGTTGCAAGTTGCACCAAACAAAAATATTAATGAATGATACAGAAACAACTAGTTATAGTCTATTACACTCAGAAAATCTGAAGTAGTTTCTGTTTATATGCAAGAAATTTTTAAACGGGAAAGAATTTACTTTTCATAGAAACTTTTAAAATAGTCAATTTTCTCATTAAAACATTTAAATATTTTATTTCCCCATTCTAAATTAAAATCCTTTCTTATTTCTTCTTGTGTTGATTAAATCTGAAATTTTGATTTTGATTTAACATTTGATTTTATTTTAAAAGTTGAATACCTATTTTGCCCCTACCTCAATGATGACACATTCGAAGAAGAAAAAAATGCAAAGAACTGCTCTAATGCCTAAAGTCTTTGTCCAGTCTCTTCCATCCAAAGTTTTTTGAAATTGAACCTATCAAGAGTTATTTCTTAATGGGGGACGAGTATGCCAGTTAACTAGTTAATACTGGAAGTTCTCTTTTTGTAAAAACATTCAAATTTGATCAATGCACGACGTTCTTCTTTTGTAATTATTTTATTAAATTTTCTTTACGTTATAATATTTTAGCAGAGCATAATGCCATATAATTATAAAAATGAGAGCACTTTTGTCTGGTCAAAAACGAGATTTGACTTGGAGACCTCAATCGTCTAATTGTAACTATTTTCTGATTTTATAAATCAATGTTCTAATCGAAGTCACACTAAGAGAGAGGGAAGGGAGAAAGGAGTGAGCACCTTCCAGTATAGATGCTGGAGCACTGAGGCGCAAGCTTGGGAGTTTTGGGGTGAAAAAGCTTCAAGTTTAATGGATATGTTCATTTGAAGATGGGGCCAAAATAAGTATTCAACTTTTAAAATAAAATCAAATGTTAACTCAAAGTTAAAATTTCAGATTTAATCAATATAAGATGAAATAAGAAAGGATTTTAATTTAGAACGGGGAAATAAAAAATTTAAATGTTTTAATGGAAAAATTGACTATTTTAAGAGTTTTGATGAGTACACTAGAAATTTTCTAGCTAAAAGGTGGAGATCGTGGGAGTGAGGAGTCCGAATCTGCTGTGATTTTGAGAGGGATCTCAGGATCTTGAAATTTTGAGATTAACGGTTCAAACTTTTTCGTGTGCGGATCTCGAAAATATTCTCAGAAAGTAAATTTTCATGCACGTATCTCGAAAAAGACCAACAGTTGAGATCGGATCGCAGGATCCTGTGATCCCCGAGAATCACAGCAGATTTATTTTCGGGAGTGAGTGCTCGCGATTTCCCAAGAAGACGCCTGCTAGTATTAAAAAACATGTGCTAACTTGTTTAAACTTTACAGTACGGCCAACCTGGACCAGCCCACGGGCCCAGCCCAAGATGGATATTATCCTAATCTCACTCAATTATTTGCGGGCTTATTCGTAAATTTATAAATTATGATTTATGAGGGGATGCTTGCGTGCTGAGTCGAAATCTCCATTTACTCAAAAAGTTCACGGCTATTATTTAACTTTGATTGGACCATGTACTAAAAGTTCTATAAAATCATTGACTAAGTGTCAAATTCAGTTAGCAAGCCTTTTCAACAAGTTCATTCGGGACTACCGTACGGAGTTACAACCAACTTACAAACTCAATCGGCAAGTTTATTCGGAACTGCCGTACGGAGTCACAACCGACTTGTTGGCCCATGTGACAAACCCATTCGGATTGTTCGTACGAGATCACAACCGACCTATAGGCATATAAATACCTCAAAGTTCACTGAGCTCGAGGTCCACAATCCAATAATATTAAGTACATAGAGAATAGAGTTACGTACCTATCAGATCTATATTCAGTTTTACCAAGACACGCATTAAATACTTACCGAACTCGCACAGTTTAATCTCCCTCGAGATAGGACTTGTCTTGACAAACTGCAACTTAATCTCTCCGAGATAGGACGTATCAAATTTGTTTTTTTCCAAGAAAAATCGATGTTTGATATGAAAAATAAAATATTAATAGTTACAACTGGATTCAAGTATCATTCTAAGAAAGAATATGATAGTTTACCCAGTTTTGATTTGGATTTCAATGAGATTCGTACCTAAAAATTTGGCTAACATCATAACTTTTATTTTTCCTCTAAAATTGATAACAATGATAATGTTATTAAATAAATAATATATTTAAATTTTGAATACTTAACTTTGAGTCTTTGACTACAAGCTCCTCTGGTAATTGTGAAAATTTACGTAGGTGTACAAAATACGTAACACAAATAAAATTGAACTCTATCTTTTAGGATGTTTTTTTAAAGTCAAAACGCCGTGAAACGGAATTTGGATTAGAAATTGCATGAAATCTAAAAGCGGATCCACTAAAACCCCTCATAAAACGTGGTTGGCACTTGGCACTATCGATACGGCGACACGCACTGCATAAATCAAGATTCTAAGAGGCCAAAATCAGCCTGGACCACTGCTTCTAACTTGAAACAACAAGATGCACGCCCCCCAAATATAACTTTGACTAATTTGAGATAATGACGGAAATATATTCCCTAACCAATCCTTTTCACATCTTGAAACAGAAACAAAGGCCGGCCCAAATTCATTCCTCTAAAGTAACTCAAATTTTTAAAATTTTTGACATATATATAAAATATTAAGATATTCATAGCTTTCACTTCTGACTAAATTGGTATGAATTTTAATCAATCATTTCGGATCTAAATTCAAAATTTGAACTACTTCATAAGATCTGAACTCCTCATATAAATAAGTTAAGTGTGGTTAATAACGAATTCACACAAAATAAATGAGATCAATTGACCTTTATATTTCAAAATGTTCATACTTTGATACAATTTTGCTATATAATTTAAAGTAAATACAATAAATTCCATTAAAAACTTTTGAGTTTTAACCCCCATGACACGAAAATCTGCTTCCTTTCCTTGGTATGGTAATGGTAGTAAGATTATATCCAAAGTTGAATTTAAAAATTTATTTATTTGAACGGTGATACTTGCAGTACTCATATTAGAATCCATTATCCATAACAACTTTTCCAGTAAAAATTGTGTAAAATAATAAATTTTCCAAAAAAAAAAAATTGCGCCAAAGAATGATAGGAGTTTATCAATTATCGTGCAACCACTCCCACCGACCAAAAGACCACTGCGTATGGCTCCCACGCGGAAACCATCCTTTGACTCCATCTTTTTCTGATTTCTGAGTTCTGACTGTTCATTTCAGGAAGGGGTCAGAAACGGGAAAGGGAGAAGCGGAGAGAAACGAAAACATTGCAAATTTGCAATCTAGAAACCCAGGGGCGAGGAGAGAAGCAGAGAAGCTCAATTCAATATTTCGAAAAATCGAACAATCTCTCTCTCTCTCTCTCTCTCTTTAAATCTCACCGTCGTTGCGGCCCTGTTATTCCATCTCGTACTGAAAAACAATTCAGGCATCAATGGCGTCTCTAAAGACAGGCACGGCCAGCATCAGTGCTACAAAGTTTAACACTTTTCGAGTAGATCGCAAGAGTTCATTAGGACTCAGAGCGCCAGCCTACGTGGCAGTCCAGAAGGGATTTTCTCTAAGAAACGTACGCTGTGAGGTTGGGCTAGATGTGGAAAAGAAAACTGCAGCTCTTGAAGCACTTGAGCAATTCAAAATCTCTGCTGACCGTGAGTATATTTTCCTTTGGTTTGAATCTTTTGTATTTGATTTTGGTAGGACGTGGTCTGGTGGTGTCTAGGTGTGAATTTGAATGGAATTTAGTTAAATGCACAATTGAATAACTTAATCGAGAGGTATTATGGTAATAATCTTAGTCTGGGATTCTCAGCAGCCAAAATTGAGAAGAGATACAGATGAAATATAATGAGGCTGTCTTGAATAGAATCAACCAAAACAGTTGCCTCTGAGGTGATATTACAAAATAAGTTAGTTTATTTACATCGTTCTCGAATAATGCTTAAACCACTAATGATATATATTACAGATTACCAATTCCAATTATTTGCAAAAGGATAAACAATACTTTTGTAACCAAATTAGCTCTCTCTTTCAGGATACATGAAAGAGAGGATATGCATAGGAGTTATTGGTCTTAGTGTTCACACGGCACCAGTGGAAATGCGAGAGAAACTCGCAATACCAGAAGCACAGTGGCCTCATGCAATTGCAGAGCTTTGTAATTTGAACCATATAGAAGAAGCTGCTGTTCTTAGCACATGCAATAGGATGGAAGTATATTTCGTGGCATTGTCTTGGCACCGTGGGGTCCAAGAAATCTTGGATTGGATGGCAAAGGTTAGTAACATCTGCTAGATTTTCACTCATTTCAGACTATACCTTGTTGATAAAAATTCAGATTTACCTTACAGGAGAATGTATAATTATGGTGGCAGGAAAATTTTACAAACCGCAGCAGATCTTCTTGATGCAATTAGATTATTAATTTGATTTAGTGTTTTTATTAGGGTTTTGTTAGGAATTTAGGATAGATACATAGAATGAATTTATATGCCTGAAGATGATAAAAGCAGATCCACAGCTCTAAATCCAGTTGACTTTTTTGCCTACTTTCTCAAAAAATATAAAACCAGTTGATTTTTAATAGGCACGAGTATATCATCTTCAAAACAGAAATTAACTACGTCCTAGCTGATATTTATACAAACAATTGTTTCTTATTTTGAGCCAGAAGCCAGTAAATTACCTCCTCATTTGGCATCATAAATTTTGTCTAACAATTTGAACTGGCATTACCAAAACTGAAAGCTATTCAAGGAATTACCCAAACAATTAAAATTGTAATACTGCTAGAAATTGACTCTCTATTTTCTCCCTTTATTTGCAGACAAGCGGAATTCCTGTTTCTGACCTGAGGGCAACACCTCTTCATCCTGCGTGAGAGTGATGCCACACAACATCTTTTCACAGTTTCATCAGGTCTTGATTCGCTGGTACTAGGAGAAGGTCAAATCCTGGCTCAGGTCAAACAAGTAGTGAAAACTGGTCAACTCAATGGTGGCCTAGGCAAGACCATGGACAGGATATTTAAAGATGCAATCACAGCTGGCAAGCGGGTCAGGACTGAGACTAACATCTCTTCTGGTGCCGTTTCAGTCAGCTCGGCTGCAGTTGAGCTAGCTTTACTGAAGCTTCCAGAAGAATCTAGATACAATCCTGTGAACTTTTTATTGGTTGGTGCTGGTAAAATGGGTAGGCTCGTGGTCAAACACCTAGCCGCAAAAGGAGTAAAACGGGTTGTGGTAGTTAACCGCTCAGTTGAAAACGTTGATGCCCTTCGTGAGGAGATGAAAGATATTGAGATAATTTATAAACCCCTCTCAGACATGTTAGAGGCTGCAGCTGAGGCTAATGTGGTTTTTACCAGCACAGCTTCTGAGGCACCATTATTCATAAAGGAAAACGTGGAGGTTCTTCCCCCGGTAAGCGAAATCCTAGGGGGTACAAGGCTGTTCATAGATATATCTGTTCCGAGAAATGTTGGCACCTGCGTATCAGGCATAAAACATGCTAGGGTTTACAATGTGGATGACTTGAAAGAAGTGGTAGAGGCAAACAAGGAAGACCGGCTTAGAAAAGCACGGGAAGCAGAACAAATAATAAATGAAGAAGTAAAGCGGTTTAATGCATGGAAGGATTCTCTTGAGACAGTACCAACAATAAAAAAGTTGAGGTCCTATGCTGATCGGATTAGAGCTGCTGAGCTCGATAAGTGCTTTCAAAAGATTGGAGATGAGGCACTAACAAAAAAGGTAAAAAAGGCTGTGGAGACTCTGAGTACAAGTATAGTGAATAGACTTTTACACGGGCCATTACAACACTTGAGGTGCGAAGCAGGTGATGAAAAATCATTAGATGAGACGCTTGAGAACATGCATGCGCTTAATAGAATGTTTAACCTTGACACAGAGAAGGCGATTATAGAGCAGAAGATTAAGGCTAAAGTGGATAAAAGTATTCCGAAAAAATGATTCTTTATTGTAAACGGATATGATTTTTTCCTTGTCAAATTTTGACAATATTTATTTAATGGAAGTCTCATTAAATAAATTGATTTAACGGGGCGTTGATTTGTAATGGAGAGATGATTTTATAGAGAGCTCATTACGGCTTTTTCCATGTATGGTAAAAATTTATAGTTTCTTAGGATTACAAGTAGTGAATAAAAGAGAATTTGTTTGTTTATTGAAATGTCTAGTTTGTTTTATTTTTTATATAATTTTGATTTTTTTTTCTCATGTCTATCTGAACCTTTCTTTTTAAGGATCATCTATTTGGAGTCTTAGAGTCCAGACTACAGCAGTTAGATTCTTGCTTGGTTTGAGGTACATGTTTCTATTTGTTTTATTATGAAAAATGAGTAGAAGAAAATGTTCTTTGCTTTATAGTTTATATGTATTGGATCTTTTCTGTATTCCCAGTGAGTGGTATATTTTGCTTGTCTGACTATTTTTGTAATCTAGTACTTTATACTTTATTTTTTTAGTAAATGTTGGAGATCAAATTATCTCATTATTTAATATTCTTGATTTTGGAACAAAACTGGAGTCAGATATGATTAAGGACATTTGACGAAAAGACATTTTTTTCTAATGAACTTTTTTCTCCTATGCAAATGCCTAAAAAAATGTTCTTTATGAATTTCGATCTCCCATGAAAACATTATTTTTACCGCTGGACCAAAAACTAATTCTCTAGTACTTTATACTTTAAAGTAACTAAGTTAAAAAGCATTCTAACCTCTTATGGAACAAAAGCTATCTTATCTATAAGATGCACGTGGTGAGTTTTACCTTAACATAATTTCATAAAACACAACGGAAATAGTGATGGAATCAGAAATTTTATCATCTGCTTTTAAGAATGTTAACGGAGAATGGAGATGGAATCAGAAATTTGGATCAGACCCAACGCGGATTATATAATCTATGACCCTGATCCGACCTTTCAAAATCCAACAACGTTTTAAAAGTAGTGAAAACTGTACAATAAACAGAAAGCATGACTTTTTTATTAAAGTTTTTTTTTTTTTTGGAGAAGATATTAGATCAACATTTCAACTTCAATCGGATTTCAAATATGTAACTTGTCACACACAGCATTGTCTTTTGTCACGTAATTAAAAAGCTGATACCGCTGGATAGTTAAGTTCGTCTGCAACCTTGCGCGCTTGGAACCGATTTCATGTTCGAACCCTAGAGATGGAATTTTAACTTTTTTTTTTTAACCAGTTTTTCCTTGTTTTAAGAAATCTTCTCCAGTTCACTCAAATGGAGGTCCAGTCTTTGACCAATGAAGACTCATGGCGAGTCCGTATCCTACCCAGTACCGCATAAGTTACAAATGAAAATAATATGATCACAGCCGAGCGATTGCAATTCAGTGTCTATTATGACTATAGAGAGGTTCGTTTTGAGATTCGTGCCTGGCTAAATAACGGTATGAATTTAAAAATTCTACCATCCGGTACCAAACTGGATCTGAATTCATCATGGTAGGGAGTGAACTAGATCTGACTATATTTTTACCTAATAAGTTAACGAAAAGTTTCTTACCCATATCCAATAAGTTGAATAAAAACCCTACTGATATTCGTTCTTATTTAATATGGAGTCTGATTGGTATGACATCAGTGTCATTTTAATCTATATAACAACAACTCCAAACAACTAATTTATAACAATCCATTATACCAAGAATTATAGGCGGATGAAAACCTATCGAATCGACTTCGTTTGAAATCTATCCAATAAGTTTTGGAATTGGTGTCATATGATACCAATGTCATACTAGCTGGACTCTTTAATATGGCACTAATTAGATGAAAAAATAAAAGAGTATCATTGACACCCCTGTTTAACAGTTAAACCATCTAATTTCATATACCAATGTCATATATATAGAGAGAGTTAGGTTACGGTGCTTCATGAAAAAGGTGAGTGTTTTACTTCACACTCATATTTTGTGATTTTAAAGTTCAAAACGTCGATTCAAGCCGTTCGAGTTTATCTTCATATTAAATTGTGCTTGGAAACCAAATTTTACATTTTTCGGAAATTTTTTACTATTTCTTTAGGATGATTTAATCTTTTATATTTACTAAAAAAAACAAAATTATTTCATAATTTTTCAAAGATCTGTATGATATAAACGGTGTTGAGTATTACACATCAAAGATCAAACAAGACACCATAAAAAAAACGGGCATAAGATTTTATTAATCTGATTAGTGGTCGGTCTTAATGAACTAACGGAAATTTGAGTTGTAAATATATTTACTTATATCAAGATTAAGATGATTAATTAATTGTAACCAATTTAAAACAAGACTAAATTTCCTATTCTATATAAAGTCCAGTGTGACTTTCCAACTTGGTTGTTGATTAATTAATTGTAAATATATTTACTTATATCAAGATTAAGATGATTAATCAATTGTAACCAATTTCAAACAAGACTAAATTTCCTGTTCTATATAAAGTCCAGTGTGACTTTCCAACTTGGTTGTTGATGATGTATGACCAGCTTAATAATTAAATGTGATTGATATTAATAAACTCAATTTTGTTGAAATAAAATCTTAAATGATCTAAATTACCGAGGGAGATGAGTTTAATAGTTGGTCCGGTCTAATAGTTCAAGAAATGAACTAAAGTAGTAAAGTATGGATGTAATATTTTAAAAGCGCGAGTCTCAAGATATTATATATATCATCTCATTGATACGCTGTAAAACTGTCAGTTACAGAAAAATTATTTCAACAAAACTTGTAGTAGCCTGATTAATGCTAGTACAGGAATTGACAGATATCTTAAAAATACTGGTATGAGGCCTGCGTTACAGTACTGCATGCCTCGGTTAAATTAATCAGTGAGAATTATGTATTCTGGCGAAATTAAACAGTTATGAGCGGTATCTCGTTGCATGGTACTAAGCTTTAGCTGTAAGGCCTGTAAGCTTTGTAATAACTCTTTCTGTTCTCTTTAAAATCCTCTTTTGATTTGTATAATCAAATCAATTGAATAACTTTTCTTTTCGTTTTAGTATCTCTCTTATACGTATGATCAAATCAATTGAATGCCTATAGCATGTGAGAAAATTTAATCGACAGTAAAATTATGCACCCTTTTAATGGGACAGGGTTTTTATGATTCTGCTGTTTCAGTTGGTGCTGGTATTGACCGCATCTCATTTATTCATGATGCCATCCAAGTGACAAAAAGGGGCCACTGTTTGAAAATGATTTCTCTAATTATTTTCTCTACAACTGACATAGTATTTCCAAATGTTATTTACATCTCTTGTACTTAGTGGCTTAACTAGAGCGGGGCAAGAAAATTTAAATCGGGGAAGCTGAAATGTAAAATGCATAATGTGTGGCAGCTATGATTTGAATTAAATCTCTATAACTATAAATTAGAGAGACTGAAACGTAAAATGTATAATGTATGACAGCTGGATTTGAATCTAAGTCTCACTGTAAATTAAAGTTCTAACTTCTAAGCTACAAACACACATTTAAAATTTTATGAGGGAAATTGAACTACGTGAAAACTTCAAAATAAATTTGATTAAATTTTTAATATACATAATTAAAATTTTAGAATTATAAAGATTACTAAGCACCCTCTAACTTGGTTGTAAATCTGCCCCAGTGATTTGCCAAAGATTGTTTGTTGCTTTATACATCATATATCACACATCTTCAAGGAATCAGCGTGCTTTTTTGTTTTTGTTTTTTTAGTACTCTCTTCTGCTCATTTATTCAAATAAACACAATTAAATGGTCCCGAGCAACAACTTTTACAGCTATTTTTAAATCTATGTAACCCATGGCTTGCTGATCATATCCAAATGTCAGGGATGTACACATTGCAGAGCTGTGAAAAATTAATAACAAATTGCATGAACTCACAAATTAGGGTAGATTTGCCAAATAATAGTGTTAGGATCAGTGAGATTTAATTTCTTTGTACAAGAGCATCGTTATGATTTTTATTAGAAGTAGGCAAAAAAATTTACCGGTACAACTAACGAGTTGCGGATAGCCGTAAATTAACCAATTCAATCTGTGGACTGTCGAGGAATAGACAAAAATTTCTTCAGAGATAGACAACAATCCAATTATAAATAGATCTATATCCGGTTTTTAAAATTCAGGCTAAGACCGGATAATATAATGAGCACACGTTGCGGGCCAAAGGAAAAATCGCTCATAATTATAACACAGTTTGTAATATGGAGAGAACGATGCAGCAGGATTTTTACCGACAAAATCAAAGAGACTGATCAATTGAAGATGGAGATAAAAGGGCAGTGGGAACAAGCACAGGCAACAGAAAATACAGCGTGAGTTCAAGTGCTGGAGTGGCTACTGGTAAAAGAAGATCTTCGAATTTCCTATAAGTTGTATTAAGCTGTAAATTTTTATTTTCCGTTGCTTTTTCTTACCTTTTCGCCTGCTGAGCCATGCTGGTTCATAGAGCGCTTTCCTACTTAACGGGTTACGGTTTTTCTTCTTTTTTGTAATTTTTATTTCCTTTAGGTGGTTCAGGGTAATTAGCTCAATGCTTTTGAGCCTATTGTGTTTCGATACCGATACTGGTACAAACCTTTTGTAACATACCTTAATTAATGTTGAGTATTTTAGATATAGGAATTTTGTACTATTTTGCCTTTAATATTTATAAACCTTCGTACTCAATTAATAGGTTAGTTGTAAGCGCACAACCTATCGATCGTAGTATTTAGGTGTCGATCCGCAGGGAGATAGGAAAATACCAATTTTTAATAAAGAAAACTACTTCTAAAACTAAACAATAAAAGTAAAGTAGGGGGGTTTTGTTCTAAAAATTCTAAGTTTGGGGTTCAATACCCGGAAGAAAGGAGTTTCAAACAATAAATGTAAATAAAAATAAAGGAAAGAAAGATTTGTTTGTTTTTAAGTTTAAGGAGATCTAGGGGCATTCGGTCTACAATTCCTTGCTAATTCTATTTATTCGGTTTGTTTGAATTCATGTTTGATTTGATGAGGTTTCTAACCTATGTTAGCCTTTGGAACAAATATTAATATAAATACTTTGGGTGGATGAATTAATGTTCCTCGAATTCTAGGACTGTCACTAACCTAGAGGGATATTTAATCACATGCTTCAAAGTATATATCAATATTTGTTCTAAGGTGTCCTAATTAGGATTTGTCTTCACCGTTAAGTCCTTCACTAAACCCTAACCTTAATTTCTATAGTTCCGGATTGGATATCAAAGTACGGTCGCTTCTAATCCAAATCCTAAGGTATGTCTTTATGATTTCAATTAGTACTCTCCTTACCTTGACCAATGCTAGAATTTAATAAACTTAAAGCGGAAAGACACGATCAACGCGATTTCAAGCTACTTCAATTCAATAAACCCTAACCAGGTGAACTAAAATTCAAGTACTAATGAAATTCATAAAGAATAAATCACAGAAATTAACAATCAAATCTGATAAAAACAATCATAATAAAAAAATAAATATCCGAATAAGCTAGAATTAAACAAGTTCATGCATTGACCTAAACTCCTAGAAAGAGAACTACTCTCTCTTGGAGAGATCCATAACAAAGATTGACAAAAACAATAAGAAATGAAATAAAGAAATGATTACACCCTTTCTTAGATCAAAAACCTCGATCTTGCCGACTCATTGCTTGAATGTTCTTCTTCTCCTTCCTTGACAAGCTTTGGAACTTCGAGAATTTCTGCAGGATCTCTGGTCTCCTTAGCCTTATATAACATTTTCTGAACTTGGAGATCAAGTCGTTTTATTTTCGGCGCCCACTAAGCCTACTAACTTCTATATTTCTAATTCTGTGATTCTGAACTTGGAGACCAAGTTATTCTAATTTTGGCACCCACTAAGCCCACTAACTTTCCATATTTAGCAGTTTTTCAGGCTGATGCGGCCATTGATGCGGATGTACAGAATTATATATTCCGAATTTGGATTTGTTTCCTTCATGAAAGTTGTAGATCTCTTTGTCCTGGTTCCGTCAAGCTTTGAATCACCCAAATCGGAGTTCGTATGACCAAGATATGGCCAAAATACGAACTATGTGTCGCTGAGTGCGGATCGAGTGCGGCCCGAGTGCGTCCGCACTGCGCTCGGACATTTCTGTTTTCTGTGTCTGATGGCTGAGTGCGTCCGCACTCTGAGTCAGTGCGTCCGCACTGGGCTCGGTTTCTCCTGTTTTGCTCTGAAATTCAAACGGGCATAACTCATGATCCGTAACTCCGTTTTCAGTGTTCTACCACTTTTCGGAAAGTTTGCGAGAAGATCTACAATTTGCTCCATTTCCTGTAACTTAAATAGACTTTGGCAGTAACTTGATTCTTGGATATATTTCATTCTATTCTCTACTAAAATACAAGATATTTGGTGCTATTATGTGATAAAAACTAGATCGAATGTGTATATAATTTAGACCTATCAATTAATTAAATGGGGGCATGACCCTTGTTTTTCTTAAAAAAAAAATTCAGGCTTTGGTTCAATGTGGCTCCGCCAATAAAAATAAGCCATTATTATCCAGCTGTTATTCCAAGTTACCTAGTTTCTATTATTTATTCGTTCTATGTAATCTCTGTATATCAAAAGCAATGCTTGAATATTCTCTGTTTCTTTCTGTTTTGCCTCTGTTTCTTGTTATTGTTCATCTTTTCTCTTCATTTTCTTGCCCTATAATCAGCAATTTTCTTTTTAAATTAATAAAAGATATCATAGTAGGTCATTCGCCTACTACAAAAAAATGGTGGTTTTTTCATCATGATACAAAAAATTCTCTTTTTTTTTTTTTTTTTACTTTTGGATGTTTTTGTTCGCATCCAAAAGATTTCGCGTACATCTCATTTTATTGTAAATTCTACATCACAGCCATTGATTTACGAAGGATAAAAAATTATTTTCCCACAACAGTATTAGGACCTGTTCGGGCACGTTACTGTTCCCGTGGAAAAAAAAAAAAAAACTCTAATTGAATTTTTTTTTCCCGACGCGCATAGTAAAACTTAGTTCAATTTCTGTGCCCACGCCCATTCTTCTTCTTGCGCCGAACAAACCCTTAAGTTGAAAAAAATATAAGGACCATTTTTAATACAATTATTAGTCTGCATATTTCTAATCTCTCAGTAGTATGTAGTCAATGCCATTGACAGTCAACAAACCCAAAAGAACTAGATTTTTAACACCATCTCTCAATGGTGTGAAAAATCGAAACAAATTAGGTAAAAAAGAACTAGATTTTGCACAATTAACCCAAAAGAAAACAGACTAAACCTAAACCATTTTGTACTTAAATAGTATGATATTTGATTCAGTATGCAGCTTAAAAAAAGCTAGATCCTTTTCTATTATTAACCTAATCACTCTGACTCGTATCATTCAATGTACTTGGTTCTTCCAGGTCCATTTACTGTCCTTCAATAGATTTCCAACACTACAGTAAAAGCACTATGCCACTAAGGTATTTTTCTTGTTCAGTCCAGAAAACACTGACAAGGAATTAGTACTCATGCCAACGACTAGGTAGCCATAATGTCTCATCAAAGCCGCTTAAATTTTGTACTTAAATGTTATGATAATCAATTCATTGTTTGTCCTTGTTGCTTCTTCATGTCTGAAATAATTATTCCAGTGTTAGACAATGTAAATGAGAAACATATTGCTTTTCAATGTGCAGGACAATGCAAATGAAAACCTGGCAGAGGATATCGGATCAGATGTTTACATACTTTTATGTCCCTTTTACTGTGCCAGATTTTGAGGCTAATCAGGTGCTTATCTAAAATAGTACTAGGACCAGCAAAGGGTTTTGGTATTGTACTGCAGTTTAATTAAAGTTCAGCTTTACCTAAACTGAATCATTCAAGACCCAAACTGATAATTTCTCATATTTATTCTATATAAATTTCAGAATTAATTAGTGGTAACATGCCCTTGTCAGGAGTGGTAACATGTTTGCTTCTGACCCTGAAAATATTAAACTATGAGCTGCCAGTAATATTTGCAACCCTTTTTGGAATCAGATATAATACTAAATTGCAGTGTATCATGATACTTAAAAGCTTGTATAAAATACATATAATTTTGAATTTTGAATTTTTTTACGGTCAGTTGTTAAAGTTACCACCTAATTTCCAATTTTTGTATAAATAAATCTTGATAATATAATGAATGTCTGGGGGTAAATCCATAAATAATTGATACACTGATTAATTGTTAAATCAAGACCAGGTTGACTTCTGATAGACATGCATGGTGAAGTCTGACAACAGTGGCAAGCATCCGTCTGATACTCTTGAACTTTTGCACAACTAATCTATTATTTGGCAATTATGCCTAATTGATCAAATCACTTGTCTTATTTTTCTATGTAATGCTTTTTTGATATGATTTATATCTAACCATTGATTTCTGGCAAACTTTAACTAATCCAATAAATGAAATTATTTTAAAAAATATAAAGGTTGCTGCTAAATTTCGTGTGGATCATATTGGATGGTTTGTATCACTTGTTTGAACCTTAATTAGATTATTTTATCATAATTAATAATTTAAAATTTCACGTATCAAATGGATCAAAAAATTGCTGATATGTTTGTGTATGATTATTATTTTTAATTGTAGTTATATATTGTGACTCCGGTTGGGCTTCATTTCTAGTCTACCTCAACTTGTTTGAGACTAAAGACTTGATTGTTGTTGTTATTGTTATTATATCACGGATTTTAAGTAATATTAATTACGGTAGAAAAGAAGGGCAAAGCCACATAGAACTGAAAATGATTTCAAATATGTATATATGTGTGTGTCTATATATACATACATATATACATACATATACATACTGGTATCATGTTCGTGCGTTATAACGGGGACATATTATGTATGCATTTTAGATTCTTTTTATTTTTGTTTGGCAAAAATTTGAGTCATCTTATACGGACCTAAGGAGAGATTAAATTTGATGATATGATAAATGTTTGTGCTTACGTAGATCTTTCTATCTACATCCAGGGGCGGAGCTACATTCAAGGAATGGGAGTCAATTGACCCCCATTTATTTTGAATTTTTTTTTTCTTATACACTATTTTCGATATAGTATAGAGTAAAATGCTATAGATACGGTAATATTGACCTCCATTTGTAGCATGAAAGTTTTATATAACTGACCCCCATTCATGTTTGACCTCCATAACTTGAAAGTCTGGCTCCGCCCCTGTCTACATCACTATAAAAAAAATCGACAAAGAGAAATAATTGACACTCTTGTAAAAATGTAAGAGGATACGTGACCAAATTTTGAAATGCATACCGATATATTTAAGGCAAATTCTTCTATGGATATAAGGACTTATTTGTAAAATGAGTATATTTTCATTTTCAAAGTTCAAACAGTCGATCCGACCGTTCAACATTATCTCCATATTAAAATGTACTTGGAGGTCAAATTTTACATTTTTTTGAATTTTTTTACTATTTATTAAGTATTTTACAAAACTAGTTAAATTCAGATCATTGAATTTTGTACCCATCTTAATAAATAGTAAAAAAATTCAAAAAAATGTAAAATTTGACCTCCAAGTACATTTTAATATGGAGATAATGTTGAACAGTCGGATCGACTGTTTGAACTTTGAAAATGAAAATATGTTCATTTTACAAATAGGTCCTTATGTCCATAGAAGCATCCCTCTATATTTAAACCTAGTTGACAGATATATGAGGCCTCTAGTATATTTTTTTGGTAAATAAATTAAATGTTGTTGTTACACTGTTAAATGTTTTATATACTTCTTATTTGTCAGATTATATGTATTGAAGAAAGAATCAGAAAATCAAACAAGAAATTGAAGGAGAACAAAAAAAGAATATTAATAGCTGTCCTATTGCATTACCGCTAATTTAAGACTATTTAATTTTAATTCTAACCATATTATGTACACAATACGTGTGACTAGCACGTGTCTAAGTAAATTTAAACTTCTATACGTATAAGAACATCAAAAGATATATTGAATCTAAAGAAGAAATAATATTGATTGGATGGCTGATATTTAATTTGAAATTTCATCTTTTAATCATATTCGTTGGCACGTAGTTGTCCTGATCAGACCTCATATATCCATTCTTATATTAAGCACGTAGTTGTCCTGATCTGCCAACGACTATGATCTAATTTGATACTGACATTTTTATATTAACCGGACTGGATGATAAGCCTCAATTATATATACCTTCGGTTGAGGTTTTACCTCCTAAATTATACCAAAACCCTTGTATTTTAGTCCAGTCTAGTATAGAATGCACCATAGAACCAAGTTACTGCCCTTCCTTCATCTTATTTGCAGGAATCGAGCAAAAAGGAGCAAAACAGCATTTTGTGCGAGCCGCACGGATTCTGTGCGGGCCGCACTGATTTATCCGAGAGTTTTGCGGGCTCTCGTGCGGGCCGCAGGGAATTTGTGAAGGCCGCACGACCCCTCTTCCTTAGCCATTTTCTCAGACGAAAAACCCACTTTTATGCGGGCCGCACGAATTCTGTGCGAGCCGCATCGATTTAACCGAAAGTTTTGCGACCTCTCGTGCGGGCCGCATGAAGGCCGCACGACTCCTCATGCCTTAGCCGATTTTTCAGCCGACTTCCAGTTTGTGCGGCCCGCACGGACTTTGTGAAGGCCGCAGGAAGGCCGCACCAATGCCATTAATGCCTTAATTCATGATATCTTCTCAGATTTGCTGCCTGATTTTGGGAGATTGTTTCCCAATGCACGAAAATAGCTATATATGGGCCTGGAGGCAGCAGGAGAAGGCATTCTTCATCTTAGGTTTAATTTCCACATCTCTCTACACAATTTCTCTCTTCTCCTCGTGATCAAAGGCGATTAAGAGCAAGGTTTGAAGGATTCTCGAGCAAGCAGAACTGAAGATTAAAGGCAGCGAGCGAAGAGATTGGTGTATTCTATTCTCTTACTTATTTTACTTTGTTTTCATCATGATTTCTCTTGTAACTTTCTTGGATGTTAACTCACCCATGAGAGGCTAGATTTCCTCTCTAGGGGCTTAGGCTAGAAACATGAATTTGGTTTGAATCTATGTTTACTTGGATTGATTTCTTTATAATGATTGTTTGCATGATTGTTTATTCTTGTTGATTTTACAATTCATGTGCTTGTATGATTTGATTGCTTGTTAATTTCCCGCTTGAGTCTAATCAACTTAAGATGTTAGGAGTTATAATTAATGGTATCAAATTGTATACATGAATTACCTTAGGATCAAGATTAGAAATGACCAAATCTATTTCTTAGTCCGGAACCACTTGAACAAAGGTCGAATTAAGGTGAAGGACTTAACCGTGAAGCCTTATATTTGATTGGGACACCTAGAATTGAACCAAATATCGTATGAAGGACTTAACCGTGAAGTATTGGTATTTAGGGATAAACTAGGCTAATCTGTGCTTATGATCTAGATAGCTAGGGTGAAGAACTTAACCGTGAAGTCCGAATTATCTAGACACGTCATTAATTCACGAACGTGACCCTTTTTGGCATTTACGTTTAGAAACCCCATAATTGCAAACATGAGTTTAGAATACCAAGTAAATGTAGATTTGACCAAAGGATTGTAGGCCGATAGCCCCTAGACTCTTAACCATCTGAATTACAAACTCCTTTTCTTTGTTTGTTTAAAACTGTCTTGTTTTGATTCCAACTTTCAATCGGGTATTGAACCCAAGAACCAGTTTCACAACAAACCCCCCTTTTTACTTTATTTGCAATATTTTAGAGTTAATTAATTTAGTAGAAAGTATTATCTCCCGTTATCTTTGGATCGATACCTTTGATTACTACAAGGATAGATTGTGCGCTTGCAATTCAATCTAACTTTGCGTATTTAGGGTTTTATAAATTTAAAGCAGAAGTGTACGAAATAGACCCATTATTTCTATACCCAAAATACACAACAAGCTTTTGGCGCCGTTGCCGGGGATAACGGATAGATATTAATTTTTACTTTAAAAATTTATTCTAGAATTTTCTTTTATCTTATTTTATTGTTTCTTTGAGACTCACGTTTTTCTTCTCTCTTTTCACAGCTTTGAACACTGGCGCCTACCACTAGGAGCCAGAGTCAGAAGGACAAGGCGAGTTCGTCAAACATGGCCGAACATCCGATCTATGGAATGCCCTTAGATGGTGAAGAGGAGAACGGATCTCAAGCCAATGTTGACAATGATCCTCCCCACGAGAACCCATTCCATGGAGCATATGGAAGAGGCAACCCTCCACCGCCTAATCCGAACGACCGCCGTCCTATGCGAGAATTCATGAACCATCAAGATCCGCACCAACGCTTCGGCTATGTGGCACATGGGGGAACCAACCCCGATCTCAAACCCACTCTAATTCACTTGTTAGGTCAAAACCAATTTGGTGGTGCATTAAATGAGGACCCTCACCAACACTTGGCAATGTTTGAAGAGCATTGTGGTACTTTTGCACCTAGGGGACCTCAACTTGATGCCTTGAAATTGAACTGTTTTCACCTTTCTCTTAGGGATGAGGCTAGGACTTGGTTAAGATTGTTAAACCCTAGGGTAACACAAACTTGGCCCGAAGTCCAAAAATTGTTTTTAGGCAAGTACTTTCCGCCTTCTAAAACCCAACACTTTAGGGCTAAAATTACCACTTTTAAACAAGGTGATGATGAATCATTAAGCGAAGCTTGGGATAGATGGCAAGAACTCTTGCGTATGTGTCCTAACCATGGTATTGATGTGTGGCTATTGTTTCAGTTTTTCTATGCAGGTTGCACGTACGCGACTAAATCTCAACTGAATGCAGCAGCCGGTGGAAACTTAGCCAACAAGGATTCTGTAGAAGCCATGGAGATGATAGAGGACATGGCTATAAGTCAACGCGAATGGACTGCTGGAAGAGATGTGAAGAGAAGCAACACACCTGCTGGAATGTTGAAGGTAGATGAGGTGACAGCTTTGAACGCAAAGGTAGAATCTCTCCAAAACCAAATGAAGAAGATGCAGCAGGTAAAATCTGTGGTTCAAAACTCACCATGTGGTATTTGTGGAGGAGTGGACCATCTCACAATGGGATGTCAATACTCCACGGAAGGTAATGATACGGTTGAACAAGTTAATGGGTTATTTTACAATGAAGGAGACAAAAGAAATAACTCATACAACCAAAACAACTCTAACACTTACAATCATGCCACAAGGTACAACCATCCTAATTTTAGGTGGAGAAATGACAATGAAAATCCGAATCCGAATGCGGTACCAAACCAAGGAAACAACAACCATTACCAAAATCATAATTCAACCCAAGGGAATGGTAACCAATATCAAAACCGCCAAGGTCAAGGTCCACCAATGTCTAGGTTAGAGAAAATGATGGAAGAATTTATGCTCTCTCAAAAGGAAACTAATCTTAGCACCAATAAGAGGCTTGATGAATTGTCAGAATCTTTTAGGACCAGGATGGACTTGATGCAGAATCAAACCAGGTTGCTTGAAGCCCAAGTGGCTCAACAAGCTGCTTCTGCCGCACGCACTCCAGGCATGCTTCCCGGAAAAACTGAGCACAATCCAAGGGAACATGCGAATGCGGTAACTCTCCGAAGTGGCACACAATACGACGGACCAAAATTGCCGGAAGAGGAGCCGCCCAAACAACCAACCGCCGCACCTCAAACAACAGAAGCAGGTTCTTCTGCGGCCTCAACTCCACCTTCCGCGCCCTCTTCCGCGACCTCAAGGCCAGCTCCCCAAATTTGCACAGATTTTCCTTTAGACCCACCAGTTTTCAAAGATCGCCAAAATTCTGGTAACTCTGATCCTAAAAAGGTAAAACCTTCTGATTATGTCCCTCCTCTCAGGTTTGTTCCCTTTCCTCAACGGTTAGTTAAGACCAAAATGGACCAACAATTTACCAAATTCATGGATCATTTAAAGAAAATGAACATCACCATTCCTTTTACGGAAGCCATTACTCAAATGCCATCCTACGCAAAATTTTTGAAAGAACTGTTGTCCAACAAAAGGAAATTGGAAGAGGTAGAAACTGTGGCATTGAATGCGGAATGTAGCGCACTTGTTTTGAACCAACAAATTAAATTACCCCCTAAACTGAAAGATCCGGGTAGTTTTACCATTCCGTGCAAAATTCGTGACACCACATTTAATCGATGTTTGCTAGATCTTGGTGCTAGTGTCTGTTTGATGCCCAAGTCGGTCTATGATAGACTAGGTCTAGGGGAATTGAAGCAAACTCGAATGTCCCTCCAATTAGCGGACCGATCTGTAAGATACTCTTCCGGAATTGCCGAAGATGTAATTGTCCAAATTGGAAAGTTTTATGTACCTGTTGACTTTGTTGTGGTAGAAATGGAAGAAGATCCTCACACCCCCCTCTTGTTTGGGCGTGATTTTCTAAGTACGGCAGGTACAAATATAGATGTTACAGGTGGAAAGATTTCTTTCTCAATTGGTGATGAAAAGGTGGAATTTAATGTTTTCAAATCTATGCAATTTCCTTCTAATGATAATGATACAATTTGCAGGATTGATGTCCTAGATACCATAATTGCTGCTCAAATTGTTAAGGAAACAGATGGTTGACAGCTGGAAGAAAATCTAGACGAAATCCTAGCGAAAAAGGAAGCTGAGACAGCTAATAATGATGACAGCGGAGATTTGTGCGGGCCGCATGAAATTTTGTGCGGGCCGCATGAACTCGTCCAGGCGCAACCAACCGATTTGTGCGGGCCGCACGAAATTCTGTGCGGGCCGCATCAACCCGCAGAAACCACTAACACAATCGATTCGACCGATTCTTCTCCCAAACCACCAAAACTTGAATTGAAACCTTTACCCCCCACTCTTCGATACGAATACCTTGGACCCGATGAGACATTTCCAGTTATTGTTAACTCTACCCTAAACGAAAGATGAGACAACCCGACTTCTCCATGAACTTAGATTACACAAGAAAGCGATAGGGTACACCATTGATGATCTACCGGGATCAATCCAAACCTTTGCATGCACCGCATCTTGATGGAGGATGGCCACAAACCTTCGATTGAGGCCCAAAGAAGGCTCAACCCTAATCTCAAAGAGGTGGTCAAGAAAGAAATCCTCAAACTCCTCGATGCCGGCATCATCTACCCGATTTCCGATTCAAAGTGGGTAAGTCCGGTTCATGTGGTCCCGAAAAAGAGTGGAACGACAGTGACTAAAGGTAAGAATGGTGAATTGATACCAACAAGGGTGGTCACCGGATGGAGAATGTGTATAGATTATCGCAAGCTCAACAATGCAACACGAAAAGATCATTTTCCTTTACCCTTTATTGATCAAATGCTTGAAAGACTTGCTAATCATTCTCATTTTTGTTATTTAGATGGTTACAGCGGTTTCTTCCAAATACCAATCCATCCTGATGACCAAGAGAAGACCACGTTACTTGTCCCTTCGGTACCTTCGCGTATCGAAGGATGCCGTTCGGTTTGTGTAATGCTCCCGCTACTTTCCAAAGAGCTATGATGGCTATTTTTTCTGACTTGCTTGAAAATTCTATGGAAGTTTTTATGGACGATTTTTCTGTTTATGGCACTAACTTTGATGAATGTTTGTCTAACTTGTCCAAAGTTTTAGAAAGATGCGAAAAGGTCAATTTGGTTCTAAATTGGGAAAAGTGCCACTTCATGGTGCAACAAGGAGTAGTGCTTGGGCATGTTGTTTCTTCGCGAGGCCTGGAGGTTGACAAGGCCAAGGTGGAAGTAATTGAGAAATTGACAAACCCAACAACTGTGAAGGATGTGCGAAGTTTCTTGGGTCATGCGGGGTTTTACCGCCGCTTTATTAAAGATTTTTCAAAAATTTGTAAACCTTTGACAAATTTGACTATGAAAGATGCTGAGTTTATTTTTGATGAAAATTGTGTTGACGCTTTTTGTAGGATAAAAAATGCGCTAATATCGGCTCCCATTCTTCAACCACCAAATTGGGACTTGCCGTTCGAGATCATGTGTGATGCCAGTGACTATGCGGTTGGAGCCGTGTTGGGGCAAAGAATTGACAACAAACCTCACGCCATATACTATGCAAGCAAGGTTTTGGACGAGGCGCAATTGAACTACACAACCACCGAAAAAGAATTCTTAGCCGTGATATTTGCCATCAACAAATTTCGGCCCTATTTGGTGGGGTCAAAAGTGATTGTCTATACTGATCATGCCGCCATCCGCTATCTAGTCAACAAGAAGGATGCCAAGCCACGCCTTATCCGATGGATCCTACTTCTTCAAGAGTTTGACTTAGAAATCCGAGATAAGAAAGGGACCGAAAACTCCGTGGCGGATCACTTATCCCGACTCAAAACCATGCCTACCAAAGATGACCTCCCTATTGATGACTCACTTCGAGATGAAAGACTTTATGCCATTTCCACCTCTAAAATGCCATGGTATGCCGATTTTGTTAACTATCTTGCTTGTGGTGTCTCACCGCCGGACCTAACCTACCAACAAAAGAAAAAGTTCATGTCGGATGTAAATCACTACTATTGGGATGACCCTCTATTGTTCAAATTGGGGGTCGATGGAATTCATCGGCGTTGTGTGCCGAAGGAAGAGTTTGAGCCAATTCTCGCATGTTGCCATTCTTCCTCTTATGGTGGGCATGCATCCATGAACAAAACCGCGGCAAAGGTCCTACAAGCCGAATTTTATTGGCCCACCCTCTTCAAAGACGCAAAAGATTTTGTTCTTCGATGCGACAAGTGCCAACGAACCGGCAACGTTTCCCGAAAACATGAGATGCCTCTTAATGGGATACTTGAAGTTGAGTTGTTCGATGTTTGGAGAATCGACTTTATGGGACCCTTTCCTTCCTCTTGCAACAACAAGTACATTCTCGTAGCCGTCGACTATGTCTCCAAATGGGTCGAGGCCATCGCAAGCCCAACCGCTGACTCCGCCGTGGTAAGAAAACTCTTTCAAAAAACTATTTTTCCTAGGTTTGGTGTGCCACGAGTGGTGATCAGCGATGGCGGTTCTCATTTCATCAACCGCCAATTTGATAACCTCTTGTTCAAATATGGAGTCAAGCACAAGGTGGCCACACCATATCACCCACAAACAAGTGGCCAAGTCGAGGTTTCGAATCGGGAGATCAAAAGTATTTTGCAGAAGGTGGTGAATTCGACTTGCAAGGATTGGTCTCTCAAGCTTGATGAAGTGCTTTGGACTTATCGCACGGCCTACAAAACTCCAATAGGTATGACCCCTTTTAAATTTGTTTATGGAAAACCGTGCCACTTGCCAGTTGAATTGGAACACAAGGCTTATTGGGCCATCAAGACGCTCAACTTGGACATGAAAGCCGCCGGCGAGAAACGAATTCTTGACCTTCACGAATTGGAAGAGTTGCGCCTCAACGCCTATGAAGACGCGAAACTATACAAAGAGAAAACCAAGCGTTGGCATGACAAGCACATTGTGCGGCGACACTTCCAGGTAGGTGACTCTGTCCTTTTGTTCAATTCCCGACTTCGTCTTTTTCCCGGAAAATTGAAATCTAGGTGGAATGGCCCCTATCAAGTTCAACAAGTTTTCGATCATGGAGCTATCGAGATTTGGAGCGAGAAAACTGGCTCATTTAAGGTGAATGGACAACGGCTCAAACATTTCTATCAACATGAGGCCATTGGCGACAAGGAGGTCATGCACCTCACCGATCCACCCCCTTCGAACTGAGAATGGAGGGAGTCGAGCTTTCGACTTAAACTTAAAGCGCTTCTTGGGAGGCAACCCAAGTTTTCTCACTCTTAATTTTTATTTTCACTTCTTCAATTTATGTTTTTACTTGTTTCTTGCATTTTAAATTTTTCTTGATTTTTGGAGAATTTTTCAGGATTTTTGGAAGACGTTTTTCGCAGCACTTTATGCGGGCCGCATCGATTTACCCGAGAGTTGTGCGGCCCACTGTGCGGGGTTCAGCAATTCTTGTGCGGGTCGCACAAATTCAAACTTGGGGGATCGACGCATGTCTGCAAAAAAAAAAAAAAAAAAAAATTAGGACTTTTAATTTTTGCGGGCCGCACGAAGCGAACAGGTGCCTCATTAATTGGGCGCGATTTTTGGAAACCCTTTTCTCCTTCACCCGTTCCCCTGTCTTTCCTTTCTTCCCCACCCCTTCTATTTTTCTCCAAACCCTACCTCTCCCTCTCTAAAGCCTCCATCTCCCTCTCTTTTGACGAACTTTCGAGCACACCACCACGCCGACCTCCTCTTCCCTTCTCTCTGCCGCTACTCTCCTACTCTCACAAGGCCGCCACCCCTTCTCCTCCTCCTTCTCTTTGAACCGGTGTCTCTCCACCTCTACACCGCTTCTTCACGACTTCCCATGGATCTACCCCTCCAACACAAGGTTAGATCTCCTCTTTTCTCATTGGTCTAGTTCTTTTCTTAATTTTGTGGATTTCTAGTTAATTTTTGCGTAGATCTACTACAATTTGGGGCCAACTTGCCATTTTTAGCAAAAACAGAGGATTTTGGGTTTTACATCCACTGTGCGGGTCACTGTGCGAGCTTCTCAGGCCGCACAAATTTTTGTCGTTTTCTTTCAATTTCTGAGGATTTACTAAATTTCAGATCTGAATTTTTTGCGGCCAACTTTTCTCTCACTGTTTGTGCGGGCCGCACAGAATTTAACATAGGCCGCACAAAAATCTTGAACAGGCCGCACAAACCTCTGTTGCACCCGAATTTTGAAAATTTTCGTTTCAAATTTTATTTTTGTGTTCGTGTGACTGCACCTTGGTACCGTGTAGACCACACCATTCTCTCTTTCTCTAACTTCTACAGATGCCTCCACGAAGAAACCCTAAACGGCGCAAGGAGTCTAGTGGGCCCGGCCAAACAAGTGCTCCCGACTCGGAAAAACCTCATCCTTTGCGTGGCTATTTCAATGGCTTCGCGTCCGACCCTCTAAGCGACGAGCACCAAGAACGCCTCGACCATCTATGCTACCACCGCACCGTTGTCGCTTCTCGATGGATTGACACCCCGACTCTTCACGAGCTCGGCCTCCATGACACCGTCCACATGCTCACCGAGCGCATCGGCTTGTGGGACTTCCTTAGCACCCCGTGCCCAACCTTCAAAGGACTTACTCTCGAGTTCCTTGGCACCGTGGAGTTCAGCCGCGCCACCAATGTCATCAGCTTCCAACTCGGCGGGCAAAAATTCAATCTCACCTCAACCTCCCCACCACTAATGTCTCTCGCATGAATGACACTTGCACCTTCCAAGGGGACATGAATGAATCCCGCTTCAAGAGTTTCATCATCGACCCCAACACCGGTCTCAACCCTCAACGGGTCCGCCTCATCAAGCACCCCGCTCTCCGTTACATTCAGCGAGTTCTGGCGCTCACACTTTTTGGGAGAGGTGAGACAAGTTCCTGTTTCCAAAAAACTGAGAATTTCTATCTTTATTGTATGTTGCGCAGGAATCTGGATGAGATGTCGCTTCAACCAAATCTTGGCTACTATCTCGCTAAGCACCTTCATGCCGTAGCCACCGAGCACCGCCCAAATGGTAAAATTTCTTGTGGTGGTGTGATCACCAAGATTGCTCGAGCCCTCCGAGTCAATGTCCCTGACGAGCCGGTGAGCCCCCCTTACACCCTCGATATCCCAGGTCTCTCGCACATGCTGCTCATTGTGCGCTCTCCCAACCAAGACTATTGGATAAGTGACGGCCCCGGCAACTATGGCTACCGCTTACCTCTCACCACAGTCCTTGATCCTCGGCGGCGTGCCACATGGAGTCTCACCGACGAGCCCGTTCTCTTCCACCCCGATGCTCCACCACCACCTCCCGTCGCCGAACAAGGTGTGCCCAACCAAGCCGCGCCGGCCGGTCCTTCTAATCAAGCCATCATGGATTATTTGGTAGGCATGAACGAAGACTGGTCCGCCTCCCTACAATTGGTCAATGATCGACTCAACTCCCTTCAGTTCAAAGTAAACGAATACGCGGACCCTATCTACCAAGCCGAGGAGGATGCCCACATGGCAAGGTGGTATGCTCAACAAGCCTTTGAGCGTTCCGGCGGCGAACCCACTGAAGACCCGCCCACACCACGGCGCGAGCGTCGCCGCCGTCAAGAAGCGCAACGAGAAACCTCTTTCCCACCCAAAAATGCCTCCACACCTCGTCAATACCCGGCTGGTACCTTCTCACCTTCCGGGCCATCCTCTACACCACAGTGAGGCGCCCCGCCTCTTCTCTCGCCTTCGACTCGTCCACCATCTTGTGAGTTTCTTTTTCTTCTTTTTCCCTTTTTGTGTGAATGATTGCATTAGGGACAATGCTTTGTTTAAGCTTGGGGGGGATTGGAAGAAAATTTGTATCTGCATTTAGGTCATGTTTAAATTTTTCGTAATTTGCATTTTAGGTGATAAGTTTGTGTGATTGCTTGATTTAGGGATTAATTGAAAATTTTTGGAAATAGTTTGGATGACTTTGAACAATTTGAACTAGCTTCATAATTGCTAAATGAATTTCATAAGATGAGATGTTTGTGAATTCCGGAGAAGTGAAAACTTGAGTTTGTGCGAAAAAGCATTTTGAAACCTAAGTATGCCTTTCTAATGGGAAGTTGGGGATTTTAACAATGGAAAGATTATAATATCCATATGTATGAACGAATATGTTTGGATGTGTGTATTCATGGTACTATTGCAACACTAAAAAAAAAAAGGGGTTTAAATGTTGAAAATTTACTTCGGATTCCGCTTGCCTATGTTACGGCGATATGACGTACTTAAGGCTATGAATCCTTGACACTTTGTTCCGCTAGTTTGCCCGATAAAATGGCCGAATGTCATGGAAGGGTTTAACCAAGAACATGCAAAGCACTTTTGAATCAAAACGGTTGGGTGTGGTTAACTACTTATAACTAGCCGGTTTTGTATTGAAGATAAAGATCAT
The DNA here is from genome assembly GCA_025461045.1 of Carex parvula. NCBI lineage: Eukaryota > Viridiplantae > Streptophyta > Magnoliopsida > Poales > Cyperaceae > Carex > Carex parvula. The sequence continues at coordinate 93,813 of JAJGRW010000043.1, forward strand.
AGTGTCACAAGTAGCAACAAAAAGGAATGAAATAATCAATGTATGCATGGTACCAACACACGCAAATTATAACTTTCTAGCCCAAGTTTGTTCCAAGCTTGGGGGAAAAAATCACCACAAAACGAGGGCATATCTTTGGTTGAAAAGTGAAATGATTAGTTTTTACAAATGCAAAAGCGTCTTAGAATGAGAAATTTGATTTGACGATTAGTGATGCGAATTAGAGTTGATTAAGTGAATTCCAAAATTATTCTCCAAAAAGATTCTCGGGTTCTTAAGGATAGCAAGTTCGTACAAATTTTTCGCATTTAGGGTTGTACTTGGAATTTGGTTAGCTTAGAAACCGGACATACACCTAAGTTTGGATTTTTGCTTGAGGGCAAGCAAAGGTTAAGCTTGGGGGATTTTGATAAGCCTCAATTATATATACCTTCGGTCGAGGTTTTACCTCCTAAACTATACCAAAACCCTTGTATTATAGTCTAGTTCAGTATAGAATACACCATAGAACCATGTTACTGCCTTTCCTTTATCTTATTCGCAGGAATTGAGCAAAAAGGAGCAAAACAGCACTTTTGTGTGGGCTGCACGGATTCTGTGCGGGCCGCACCGATTTATCCGAGAGTTTTGCGGGCTCTCGTGCGGGCCGCAGGGAATTTGTGAAGGCCGCACGACCCCTCTTCCTTAGCCATTTTTTCAGACGAAAAACCCACTTTTGTGCGGGCCGCACGGATTCTGTGCTGGCCGCATCGATTTAACCGAAAGTTTTGCGACCTCTCGTGCGGCCCGCATGAAGGCCGCACGACTCCTCATGCCTTAGCCGATTTCCAGCCGACTTCCAGTTTGTGCGGCCCGCACGGACTTTGTGAAGGCCGCAGGAAGGCCGCACCAATGCCATTAATGCCTTAATTCATGATATCTTCTCAGATTTGCTGCCTGATTTTGGGAGATTGTTTTCCCAATGCACGAAAATAGCTATATATGGGCAGGGAGGCAGCAGGAGAAGGCATTCTTCATTCTAGGTTTAATTTCCACATCTCTCTACACATTTTCTATCTTCTCCTCGTGATCAAAGGCGATTAAGAGCAAGGTTTGAAGGATTCTCGAGCAAGCAAAAGTGAAGATCAAAGGCAGCGAGCGAAGAGATTGGTGTAGTCTATTCTCTTACTTGTTTTACTTTGTTTTCATTATGATTTCTCTTGTAACTTCCTTGGTTGTTAACTCACCCATGAGAGGCTAGATTTCCTCTCTAGGGGCTTAGGCTAAAAACATGAATTTGTGTTGAATCTATGTTTACTTGGATTAATTTCTTTATAATGATTGTTTGCATGTTTGTTTATTCTTGTTGATTTTACAATTCATGTGCTTGTACGATTTGATTGCTTGTTAATTTCCCGCTTGAGTCTAATCAACTTAAGATGCTAGGAGTTATAATTAATGGTACCAAATTGTATACATGAATTACCTTAGGATTAAGATTAGAAATGACCAAATCTATTTCTTAGTCCGGAACCACAAGAACAAAGATTGAATTGAGGTGAAGGACTTAATCGTGAAGCTTATATTTGATTGGGACACCTAGAATTGAACCAATATCGTATGAAGGACCTAACCGTGAAGTATTGGTATTTAGGGATAAACTAGGCTAATCTGTGCTTAAGGTCTAGATAGCTAGGGTGAAGGACTTAATCGTGAAGTCCGAATTATCTAGACACGTCATTAATTCACAAAAGTGACCCTTTTTGATATTTACGTTTAGAAACCCCATAATTGCAAACATGAGTTTAGAATACCGAGTAAATGTAGATTTGACCAAAGGATTGTATGCCAATAGCCCCTAGACTCTTATCTATTTGAATCACAAACTCCTTTTTATTTGTTTGTTTAAAATTGTCTCGTTTTAGTTTCAACTCTCAATCGGGTATTGAACCCAAAAACCAATTTTACAACAAACCCCCATTTTTACTTTATTTGCACTATTCTAGAGTTAATTGATTTAGTAAAAGTATATCTCACGTTATCTTTGGATCGATACCCATAATTACTACAAGGATAGATTGTGCGCTTGCAATTCAATCTAACTTTGCGTATTTAGGGTTTTATAAATTTAAAGCAGAAGTGTACGAAATAGACCAATTATTCCTATACCCAAAATACACAACAATAATCAAAAAGAAAAAAAATATATAAATTGATCAAGTTTCGATGTATAAAATTATTTTTCGAGTCAAAATCAACTGACCTAATTTCAAAAAGAAAATTTCATTTTTCTGCCTGAGCCATTCTATTTGCTATCTCGTATAGCGAAAATTGTTTTGTTTCTAGTTTATTTTGATTTTTTCGATTACAAATTTAATGATATTTGAAAAAAATTGATAGTAAAATAATAAAACTACTGATTTTGAGAGTAGAAGAAAAAATCACAATAGCAAAATAAAATTTTGATGAATATTCTAAATATATATTAATTATTATATGACGGTGAAAATTAAATTTTAAGTCATTAAGTGAGGTCTAGCTTATGGAAAGTAGAATTTAATATCTAATTTAGAATATTTAATGAATATAATCTCAACCAGAAACGTTCTCGGATTTTAACTGGTATAAACTTGTAAGGAATAAAATCTACACATTAATTTTTAAT
>JAJGRW010000043.1:100099-142002 GCA_025461045.1 Carex parvula
GGTAGTTATGGTTTCTCATATAACTAATATCTAAGAGAACGTTTACGGAATTAAAAAAAAATGTTAGTCGGTCCCTAAATTAATTGTCACTCTTCGCCTATGTTGCACGGATACGCCAGTTTAGGCGCCGTATCGGTATCGGTCACGTATCAGATACCGATACTAGCCCAATATGTCCGGCTACGTGGCGTATCCTTACTCGGCCGATACGGTCGCCGATACTATGTTGAAATAGCTGGATACGGCAGATCGGAACACATAAGCCGCGCCCGTGGACCGCGCAGCGCCTGTGAACCGGGCAATATGCCGCCCCCGTGGACCACTGGAAATATCTTTTTTTTTTGCTGTCAGCGTGGATCGAACTTGGCCTTCCTGGTTAAACGCCAAAATCATTAACCACTACACGAGAGTATCATATGTAATATGTTCTAGTAAATATAATATTTAACTTATACTGAGATTAAGGCTTTATTATTTTACAAATTTGATTTAAGGTATCATTATTTAAATATAATATATAAATAATAAAGACTTAATATATAATAGGCGTATCATATCTTAGATTTTTTAAAATTGTCGTATCACCGTATCTGATACGATATCCGTACCCGTAACAATGCAACATAGCTCTCCGCCAATCCTTCTCTTATTGGAAACGATCCCCCAATTCCAGCCGAAATTTTTATTAATAGAAAAAAGATTAAATTAATGTCGACATAGAATAAAGAATTCGTCAGATTTTGAAATCTAACAAAGACGTTACCTTTCGTAACGTCCAGGGGACGTTACGAACCGTAACGGCCCACTTAACAACCTACCATCGCTAATCGCAGCTGCAAAGAGATGGCCGTTCAGAACGATGACGTCCCGGGAGAGAAGAAGAAAAAAAAAGGGTGTGGCCGTCCGGAACGATAACGGCCTGCGCAAAAAAAAAAAATTCGAGGCCGTCCGGAACAAACTTATTATTACAACAAACGTTACTAATAAGTACTACAACAAACATTACTAATAAGTACTACTACTTCTTACAACAAACATTATTAATGAGTACTACTACTTCTTACAACGAGCCTTGAAAGTACATGGAACAAAGTCATCATCGAAATTTATCGAATCTGGATCAATCACAACAGACGAAGTGGTGGCTTTATCAATCTATGTACACGGAACAAACTTATTGTCCGATGATGGAGGCTCTGGATCAACCTTCTTCTTTTTCAAACCAAAGTCGTAGGAGTTTTCCAGAAAGTCACCGTCCGAAATTTCATACCGACCATACCGTCTACTCCATTCCTCCATCTTACATGCCACACAATTAAGAAAATCACGATATACTTGACACTTGTACTTTTTTTCTTCATTTTTACCTCGATCCTCTAATTGACCCTCCCCTCGCTACACCACGATCTCGGTCGCTCTCTTTCTTACCTCGATTGTTACTGTCCATCTTTCTCGTTCAAAAAAATGAATTTAAAAAATGTTGGCACTTATGAACAATAAATATTAATTAATTACCTACACAATAGTTATTAAAAATCTATACTAATAAATTTTTACAAGTTTAGTTCAAAAACAAAATTTAATTAAGCATGCAAATGTGAACTTCCTTATTTATTTATATTTTTCAAATTATTTAATATTAACATTACTATTTTTTAAATTATTAACATTACTAATTTTTACAAATTAACATTAACATTACTAATATTTTTACAAATTAAAATTACCATTACTATCATTTTACAAATTAACTTTAATATAACTAATATTTTTTCTAATATTTTTACAAATTAACATTACTAATATTTTTACAAACTAACATTAATAATATTTTTACAAACAAACATTACTAATATTTTTTACAAATTAACATTACAAATTTACATCATTATATTACCACTAACATTAACATTACATTAACATTAACATTAACATTACTAACATTACTAATACATGACATTACTAATATTAATTTAACTAATGACCAAAAAATTTTGATATTCATCCAATATAAATAATAAACGTAAATACATGATATATAATTGAAAATTTACCTTTATATTGAAGATTTCTTTATTTTAAACGGAAGAGGTGTTCGACAAGCCGTAATTATTTTTCTTACAGGGAGGAAATTTTTTTTTTTATTATTAAGATTAGTGGAGAGAGAGATACTCTTTCAGAACTTGTACAGACTAAGGCAGAGGGGTGCGCAATTTATAGATTATCTGGACGTTACGGAGAATAACGTCCAGAGGTTAACTTTTTTTCCCGCTGGGGCCTGAAAATTTGTCTTGGACGTTGGCCGTTATGAAAAAAAACGTCCAGGGCTTTTACTGTACTACCGACAGGCCGTTATTGTTCATAATGCCCCGAAATATATGTTTTTTTTTCGGGACTCCCCTGGCCGTTATGGTTAACAACGGCCACGGTTTTCTTTTCTTTTTTTCTGGACGTCCTGGACGACAACGGCCAGGAGATTACGGTTGCTAATCGGGAATTAAGGTGGTAATCGGGACGTTGTGGTTCGGGACGTTACGAACTGTAATGTCTTTGTTAGATTTCAAAATCTGACGAATTCTTTTTTCTATGTCGACATTAATTTAATCTTTTTTCTATTAATAAAAATTTCGGCAATTCCAGCTAGCGCCCACTTCAGTTCATTGACTCAGCAATCAGCAAGATATTCTGAACTATAAATATCTCGCTGTTTTTCTAACAAGTGGGGTCTATATGCTTGTGTTCGATCCCATTTGGCATATAAGTCAATAAGTGGATCACCAAATTCTGGGGGCGCTTATGGTATTTCGCTCCGATATGGCGCCCCTCAATGAATTAGCTGCGGTGGTGATATTTCTAAAAAAAACTTGGTTTACGTATTTAATTAAGATAGTAGAGGATAGGTGTGAAAACGGTATGGATAATATTCGATCCGGATTCGATCTGTATTAAAAAAAAATAGATGTGGATATCTGATATCCGAATATCCGTGTGGATATGGATACTGATATGATTTTACATTTCAATTATCTGTAACCGAATAGTAGATATATATATCATATATTTTAATATATATTATGAAAAAATATTGTTATTCACCATTAAAATTAGATAAATATTATGAACATTAGTATTCTTTAATATTATTTTAATAAATATCTGATCCGATTCGTATCCGTATCTGTATCCGGCTGATATCCGATCCGTATCCGTATCCGAAAAATTAAAAAGAAATATGGATATGGTTTTACCACTATCCACTCCGTATTCGCTCCGTTTTCATCTCTAATAGAGGACCATGTGACCGATGATAGTTCGTTTGTGTTTTTAACCACAATAACGTATTTTGCCATTTAAGTCACTGATTTTGATATAAAATATTAGTTCGTACAATCAATAAGAATTTAAGGACATTTTATTGAAGTATTATTGAAAAAAGTTACTAAGTAATGTTTAATTTGTATAATTTCTTAATTTTTTTTGAGATAATTTCTTATTTTTAATGATTTGTCTAAATTATTTGAATAAATAATTTAAAACTTCTATAGTATACTTTGTGTAGGAGGTTGTATGTTGAAAATTCGGATGGGAACGTCTTTTATGAATATTTAAAGGCGAGAGGTTTGTCTTTTATTTTTTTATCTTGGAAAATTAATTGGGTGACAATGCACGAATTTTTATCTCATATATGAAGAATTGACCTCCAATTTTTCTAAAAAAAAAAAAGGTCTTCTATATTATCCTATGTAAGAATCTAATTGATTGATTTTAATTTTTTTGTTTCAAACATCACAAGAGCAAAATATAAAATAAACCTAGCCAACCAAATTAGCAATTCACTGTTATCATCATTTAAAATCTATCCCAATTTTAAAAAAATAAATTCGTGAATAATACACATACCAAATGATTAATTCGTAAATCACCAATTATTTTGTAAATTAAGAAAATTTCAAATTTTGATCCTTGAAGTTTTAAAAAAAAAACTATTAAAAAAAATCAAGTTGGTCCCTTGATTTTGAATTGCATCAAATTAGTTCTTCAACTTCTCTCAAGTTAATTAAATTAATTTTCATAACTTAATTCTATTTTGGAAGGATCAATTTGATTCATATAAAAGTTTAGAGACAAAGTTTGTTATCTTTTGAAAATTGTAGAACTAATTTGTTTTTTGAATGATTAATTTAATATAAATGAAAGTTCAGTCATTTGTAGCGCCGTGAAATAAATGCTAGACCAGGTCCAGTCATCCCTTTATACACAAGCAGCTCCGATAAAGAGAACGGAGTAGCTCCGATGCCCATCGGACCTAATTTTAGGTTCAACGAGCATGATGACCGTCCGATCTAATTAAGTTTGTGCGCACGAAATTAAAACAAACACGCACGAGTTTAAAGCGTTCCGCAGGAATCTTAAAGCATATTTACGGTGATTAAACCCATCGAACCAGAGTAGGTCCGATGGCCATCCGCACTAATATTCCCTAGGTACAGTCTATGTCTGGAATTTTGGATAAACATAAATAAATCTTTACCTTCTATCACACTCCAGTCCCCTCCCTTCAATCTTCATCTCCGTCAGGGAATATCTTCGAATTTTCTTTTATGTACTGTAATTCACTATTTATTCTTGAATGATGTACATTTCTTTTGTTGAGATTTTAACCTGGATCCCGTTTAGTCAAATCGTAGATCTTAGTTCCTGAAATATCGACTCAAAGCCCAAATTTGTAGTTTTGTTCAATATACGATTTTAATTGTTTTTCGCAATTGTCCTTTTCTTCTGAGGTCTTTTGATTAGGTCAACACGTAGGAGCTTAGGCTATTGCCCATTTCATATTACTGAAATAAGAGTAGAACTAGGGTGCTCCTAAGCTCACCAAGCCCTTCCGTGAGCGCGACTCTAAAATCTATCAAATTGACTTCAAACGACATTTCCAAACCGTTAGATGTTCAATCTATATTAAAATGTGCTTGGAGACCAAATTTTACATTTTTTGGAATTTTTTTACTATTTATTAAGATGGTTTGAAAATCGCTGTTTTCCAATGGTGCAGAATTTTAATAAAAACAGCGATTTTCAAACCATCTTAATAAATAGTAAAAAAATTCCAAAAAATGTAAAATTTGGTCTCCAAACACATTTTAATATAGATTGAACATCTAACGGTTTGAAAATGTCGTTTGAAGTCAATTTGATAGGTTTTAGAGTCGCGCTCACGAAGGGCTTGGTGAGCTTAGGAGCACCCTAGTTCTACTCCTGAAATAATATAATTACATCAACCAGCTTTATCACCAGGGACTATACTCTGTAAATTAATTGTCACTCTCCGCCAATCCTTCTCTTTTGGAAACGATCCCCCAATTTCAGAGATCCGTATCCTCTCAGGTACCTGACTCAAGTAAATTGAAATGGATGGCCTAGATTAATTCTATCTGGATGAACTCAATCCGGTGCATATGAAAACTGTAGAAGACCTGTTTTGAAATTTGTGTCATATTAAAAAAACCGTCCGATCATAATTTGCTTGAATCAGCTAACCTAAGGTGATGTGAATTCCCAATTCCAGCTTAGCGCCCAGTTCAGTTCATTGACTCAGCAATCAGCAAGATATTCTGAACTATAAATATCTCGCTGTTTTTCTGACAAGTGGGGTCTATATGCTTGTGTTCGATCCCATTTGGCATATAAGTCAACAAGTGGATCACCAAATTCTGGGGGCGCTTATGGTATTGGCGCCCCTCAATGAATTAGCTGCAGTGCTGATATTTCTAGAAAAAACTTGGTTTACGTATTTAATTAAGATAGTAGATAATAGGTGTGAAAATAGTATGGATAATATCCGATTCATATTCAAAAAATTAAATGTGGATATCTGATATCCGAATATCCGTGTGGGTATGGATACTGATATAATTTTATACTTCAATTATCCGTATCTGAATAGTAGATATATATCATATATTTTAATATATATTACGAAAAAATATTGTTATTCACCATTAAAATTAGATAAATATTATGAACTTTGGTAATTTTTAATATTATTTTAATAAATATCCGATCTGATTTGTCTCCGTATCTATATCCGGCTGATATCCGATTCGTATTCGTATCCGAAACATTAAATAGAAATATAGATATGGTTTTACCACTATCCACTCTGTATTCGCTCCGTTTTCACCTCTAATAGAGGACCATGTGACCGATGATAGTTCGTTTGTGTTTTTAACCACAATAACGTATTTTGCCATTTAAGTCACTGATTTTGATATAAAATATTAGTTCGTACAATCAACAAGAATTGAAGGACATTTTATTGAAGTATTATTGAAAAAAGTTACTAAGTAATGTTTAATTTGTATAATTTCTTAATTTTTTTGAGATAATTTCTTATTTTTAATGATTTGTCTAAATTATTTGAATAAATAATTTAAAACTTCTATAGTATACTTTGTGTAGGAGGTTGTATGTTGAAAATTCGGATGGGGACGTCTTTTATGAATATTTAAAGGCGAGAGGTTTGTCTTTTATTTTTTTATCTTGGAAAATTAATTGGGTGACAATGCACGAATTTTTATCTAATATACGAAGAATTTACCTTCAATTTTTCTCAAAAAAAAAAAAGTCTTCTATGTTATGCTATGTAAGAATCTAATTGATTGATTTTAATTTTTTGTTTCAAACATCGCAAGAGCAAAATATAAAATAAACCTAGCCAACCAAATTAGCAATTCACTGTTATTATCATTTAAAATCTATCCCAATTTAAAAAAATAATAATTCGTGAATAATACAGATATCAAATGATTAATTCATAAATCACCAATTATTTTGTAAATTAAGAAAATTTCAAATTTTGATCCTTGAAGTTTATAAAAAAAACATAAAACTATTAAAAAAAAAATCAAGTTGGTCCCTGGATTTTGAATTGCATCAAATTAGTTCTTCAACTTCTCTCAAGTTAATTAAATTAATTTTCATAACTTAATTCTTTTTTGGAACTTGAAGGATCAATTAGATTCATATAAAAGTTTAGAGACCAAGTTTGTTATCTTTTGAAAAAAATAGATGTGAATATCTAATATCCGAATATCCGTACATATATGGATACTGATATGATTTTACGTTTCAATTATCCATATCCGAATAGTAGATATATATCATATAATTTAATATATATTATGAAAAAGTATTGTTATTCACCATTAAAATTAGATAAATATTATGCACTTTGATATTATTTTTGAATATTATTTTAATAAATATCTGATCCGATCAGTATCCGTATCTGTATCCCGCATATCTCCGATCCGTATTCGTATCCGTAAAATTAAAAAGAAATATGAATATGGTTTTACCACTATCCGCTCCGTATTCGCTCCGTTTTCACCTCTAATAGAGGACCATGTGACCGATGATAGTTCGTTTGTGTTTTTAACCACAATAACGTATTTTGCCATTTAAAAGTCACTGATTTTGATATCAAATATTAGTTCGTACAATTAATAAGAATTTAAGGACATTTTATTGAAGTATTATTGAAAAAAGTTACAAGTGATGTTTAATTTGTATAATTTCTTAATTTTTTTGAGATAATTTCTTATTTTTAATGATTTGTCTAAATGATTTGAATAAATAATTTAAAACTTCTATAGTATACTTTGTGTAGGAGGTTGTATGTTGAAAATTCAGATGGGGACGTCTTTTATAAATATTTAAAGGTGAGAGGTTTGTCTTTTATTTTTTTATCTTGGAAAATTAATTGGGTGACAATGCACGAATTTTTATCTAATATATGAAGAATTGACCTTCAATTTTTCTCAACAAAAAAAAAGTCTTCGATATTATGCTATGTAAGAATCTAATTGATTGATTTTAATTTTTTGTTTCAAACATCACAAAAGCAAAATATAAAATAAACCTAGCCAACCAAATTAGCAATTCACTATTATCATCATTAATGTTTTACTAAAAAATATAGTGTTGGCGATTGTGCGGTGGTTATGCATCCACTTTTGTGCTTGTGGTCCCCGTAGCTGTTGCTTTCAAGTGACGTCTATGGTCCCCCCTGTAAGTAGTAGTCTCCCCAAGTAGTTAATGCACAAAACACGTTTAGGAGTTTCTCAGAAATACTTTACAACGTAACAATTCACACTTCAATGCATAAGTATGAATACTTGATATTTTAGAGATGAATATTGTTTACAACAATTATAGCGCTGACACTTGCGATGGTCATTACGCATCTGCTTGTCCTTGGTTTTCCGTGTGTGGTCCCTATCGTTGTCGCTTTCAAGCGACGTTGGCGGTACCCCAAGTCGGTAGTGGTCCCCAGGTAGTTAATGTCAAAGACACGTTTGTGGATTTCTCATAAATACTTTACAACATAAATATTCACACTTTACTGCGTAAATATGAATACTCGATATTTTAGAGAATAATACTTGACGAGGTATGAATACGTGCAAGACGAGGTATGAATACTTGAACGATGGGGAATCCGAAAGTACTTCATCATAGATCTCATTTGAAAAAAGAAAATAAAGTGGAAAACGTCGTGATTTTAGATTCACAAAATTCTTCACACATCGTCAGAAATATTGACGAAATTAAACGAAGAAAAAACTCACTTCTATAAACGTGTAAAAGATGAGTATGTGATTAGAGAGAAAAGAAACTTAGATGTCCATTTTTTTTTAAATACTTAATCTCTTAAATATAATTACTTGATATATTATATATTAATACTTGCGTGCATAAGTATTTATACATGTGCGTGTCAATTGTAAGCTTTTTCAAATATAAACAGTCTCCCAAATAATTAATAGTCCTCCGGTAGTTAATGGTTTCTCATATAACTAATATCTAAGAGAACGTTTACGGAATTAAAAAAAAAATGTTAGTCGGTCCCTAAATTAATTGTCACTCTTCGCCTATGTTGCACGGATACGCCAGTTTAGGCGCCGTATCGGTATCGGTGACGTATCAGATACCGATACGAGCCCAATATGTCCGGCTACGTGACGTATCCTTACTCGGCCGATACGGTCGCCGATACTCTGTTGAAATAGCTGGATACGGCGGATCGGAACACATAAGCCGCGCCCGTGGACCGCGCAGCGCCTGTGAACCGGGCAATATGCCGCGCCTGTGGACCGCTGGAAATCTCTTTTTTTTTTGCTGTCAGCTTGGATCGAACTTGGCCTTCCTGGTTAAACGCCAAAATCATTAACCACTACACAAGAGTATCATATGTGATATGTTCTAGTAAATATAATATTTAACTTATACTGAGATTAAGTCTTTATTATTTTTACAAATTTGATTGAAGGTATCATTATTTAAATATAATATATAAAATAATAAAAAATAATATATAATAGGCGTATCATATCTTAGATTTTTTAAAATTGTCGTATCACCGTATCCGATACGATACCCGTACCCGTAACAATGCAACATAGCTCTCCGCCAATCCTTCTCTTATTGGAAACGATCCCCCAATTCCAGCCGAAATTTTTATTAATAGAAAAAAGATTAAATTAATGTCGACATAGAATAAAGAATTTGTCAGATTTTGAAATCTAACAAAGACGTTACCTTTCGTAACGGCCCACTTAACAACCTACCATCGCTAATCGCAGCTGCAAAGAGATGGCCGTTCAGAACGATGACGTCCCGGGAGAGAAGAAGAAAAAAAAAGGGTGTGGCCGTCCGAAACGATAACGGCCTGCGCAAAAAAAAAATTCGAGGCCGTCCGGAACAAACTTATTATTACAACAAACGTTACTAATAAGTATTACAACAAACATTACTAATAAGTACTACTACTTCTTACAACAAACATTATTAATGAGTACTACTACTTCTTACAACGAGTCTTGAAAGTACACGGAACAAAGTCATCATCGGAATTTATCGGATCTGGATCAGTCACAACAGACGAAGTGGTGGCTTTACCAGTACAAGTACACGGAACAAACTTATCGTCCGATGCTGGAGGCTCTGGATCAACCTTCTTTTTCAAACCAAAGCCGTAGGGGTTTTTCAGAAAGTCACCGTCTGAAATTTCATACCGACCATACCGTCTACTCCATTCCTCCATCTTACATGTCACACAATTAAGAAAATCACGATATACTTGACACTTGTACTTTTTTTCCTCATTTTTGCCTCGATCACTAATTGACCCTCCCCTCGCTACACCACGATCTCGGTCGCTCTCTTTCTTACCTCGATTGTTACTGTCCATCTTTCTCGTTCAAAACAATGAATTTAAAAAATGTTGGCACTTATGAACAATAAATATTAATTAATTACCCTACACAATAGTTATTAAAAATCTAAACTAATAAATTTTTACAAGTTTAGTTCAAAAACAAAATTTAATTAAGCATGCAAATGTGAACTTCTTTATTTATTTATATTTTTTAAATTATTTAATATTAACATTACTATTTTTTAAATTATTAACATTACTAATTTTTACAAATTAACATTAACATTACTAATATTTTTACAATATTTTTATAAATTAACATTAACATTACTAATATTTTTACAAATTAAAATTACCATTACTATCATTTTTACAAATTAACATTAATATAACTAATATTTTTACTAATATTTTTACAAGTTAACATTACTAATATTTTTACAAACTAACATTAATAATATTTTTACAAACTAACATTACTAATATTTTTTACAAATTAACATTACAAATTTACATCATTACATTACCACTAACATTAACATTACATTAACATTAACATTAACATTAACATTACTAACATTACTAATACATGACATTACTAATATTAATTTAACTAATGATCAAATAATTTTGATATTCATCCAATATAAATAATAAACGTAAATACATGATATATAATTGAAAATTTACCTTTTATATTGATGATTTCTTTATTTTAAACGGAAGAGGTGTTCGACAAGCCGTAATTTTTTTTCTTACAGGGAGGAAATTTTTTTTTTTATTATTAAGATTAGTGGAGAGAGAGATACTCTTTCAGAAGTTGTATAGACTAAGGCAGAGGGGTGCGCAATTTATAGATTATCTGGATGTTACGGAGAATAACGTCCAGAGGTTAACTTTTTTTCCCGCTGGGGCCTGAAAATTTGTCTTGGACGTTGGCCGTTATGAAAAAAAACGTCCAGGGCTTTTACTGTACTGCCGACAGGCCGTTATTGTTCATAATGGCCCGAAATATATTATTTTTTCGGGACTCCCCTGGCCGTTATGGTTAACAACGGCCACGGTTTTCTTTTCATTTTTTTTGGACGTCCTAGACGACAATGGTCAGGAGATTACGGTTGCTAATTGGGAATTAAGGTGGTAATCGGGACGTTGTGGTTCGTAACGTCCCCAGAACTGTAACGTCTTTGTTGGATTTTAAAATCTGACGAATTCTTTTTTCTATGCCAACATTAATTTAATCTTTTTTCTATTAATAAAAATTTCGGCAATTCCAGCTAGCGCCCACTTCAGTTCATTGACTCAGCAATCAGCAAGATATTCTGAACTATAAATATCTCGCTGTTTTTCTAACAAGTGGGGTCTATATGCTTGTGTTCGATCCCATTTGGCATATAAGTCAATAAGTGGATCACCAAATTCTGGGGGCGCTTATGTTATTTCGCTCCGATATGGCGCCCCTCAATGAATTAGCTGCGGTGGTGATATTTCTAAAAAAAACTTGGTTTACGTATTTAATTAGATAGTAGAGGATAGGTGTGAAAACGGTATGGATAATATTCGATCCGGATTCGATCTGTATTAAAAAAAATAGATGTGAATATCTGATATCCGAATATCCTTGTGGATATGGATACTGATATGATTTTACGTTTCAATTATCCGTATCTGAATAGTAGATATATATTATATATTTTAATATATATTATCAAAAAATATTGTTATTCACCATTAAAATTAAAATTAGATAAATATTATGAACTTTGGTATTTTTTAATATTATTCTAATAAATATCCGATCTGATTCGTATCCGTATCTGTTTCCGGCTGATATCCGATCCGTATCCGTATCCGAAAAATTAAAAAGAAATATAGATATGGTTTTACCACTATCCACTCCGTATTCGCTCCGTTTTCACCTCTAATATAAGACCATGTGACCGATGATAGTTCGTTTGTGTTTTTAACCACAATAACGTATTTTGCCATTTAAAAGTCACTGATTTTGATATAAAATATTAGTTCTACAATCAATAAGAATTTAAGAACATTTTATTGAAGTATTATTGAAAAAAGTTACAAGTGATGTTTAATTTGTATAATTTCTTAATTTCTTATTTTTAATGATTTGTCTAAATTATTTGAATAAATAATTTAAAACTTCTATAGTATACTTTGTGTAGGAGGTTGTATGTTGAAAATTCGGATGGGGACGTCTTTTATGAATATTTAAAGGTGAGAGGTTTGTCGTTTATTTTTTTATCTTGGAAAATTAGTTGGGTGACAATGCACGAATTTTTATCTAATATATGAAGAATTGACCTTCAATTTTTCTCAAAAAAAAAAAAAGTCTTCTATATTATGCTATGTAAGAATCTAATTGATTGATTTTAATTTTTTGTTTCAAACATCACAAGAGCAAAACATAAAATAAACCTAGCCAACCAAATTAGCAATTCACTGTTATGATCATTTAAAATCTATCCCAATTTAAAAAAATAATAATTCGTGAATAATACACATACCAAATGATTAATTCGTAAATCACCAATTATTTTGTAAATTAAGAAAATTCCAAATTTTGATCCTTGAAGTTTATACAAAAAAAAAAACTATTAAAAAAATCAAGTTGGTCCCTTGATTTTGAATTGCATCAAATTAGTTCTTCAACTTCTCTCAAGTTAATTAAATTAATTTTCATAACTTAATTCTATTTTGGAACTTGAAGGATCAATTTGATTCATATAAAAGTTTAGAGACAAAGTTTGTTATCTTTTGAAAATTGTAGAACTAATTTGTTTTTTTAATGATTAATTTAATATAAATGAAAGTTCAGTCATTTGTAGCGCCGTGAAATAAATGCTAGACCAGGTCCAGTCATCCCTTTATACACAAGCAGCTCCGATAAAGAGAACGGAGTAGCTCCGACGCCCATCGGACCTAATTTTAGGTTCAACGAGCATGATGACCGTCCGATCTAATTTAAGTTTGTGCGCACGAAATTAAAACAAACACGCACGAGTTTAAAGCGTTCCACACGAATCTTAATGCATATATACGGTGATTAAACCCATCGAACCAGAGTAGGTCCGATGCCCATCCGCACGAATATTCCCTAGGTACAGTCTATGTCTGGAATTTTGGATAAACATAAATAAATCTTTACCTTCTATCACAGTCCAGTCCCCTCCCTTCAATCTTCATCTCTCCGTCAGGGAATATCTTCGAATTTTCTTTTGGGTACTGTAATTCACTATTTATTCTCGAATGATGTACATTTCTTTTGTTGAGATTTTAACCTGGATCCCGTTTAGTCAAATCATAGATCTTAGTTCCTGAAATATCGACTCAAAGCCCAAGTCTTAGTTCCAAACTTCCAATTCATAATTTGTAGTTTTGTTCAATATACGATTTTAATTGTTTTTCGCAATTGTCCTTTTCTTCTGAGGTCTTTTGATTAGGTCAACAAGTAGGAGCTTAATTTAAAAAAAAAAAAAAGGCTATTGCCCATTATTTCATATTACTGAAATAATATAATTACATCAACCAGCTTTATCACCAGAGACTATACTCTGTGATATCAGTTTCAGTACCACTAGCCATCCAAAACATAACATAAAGACATAGAGAATCCAAATGCTGGTAACAGCCAAGTTCCAAAAGTAAGCTAGGTTTGCTAATAGTAGGAGCTTAATTTTATAACATTATATAATGTTTTTTGTGGGGAATTATCCAACTGTTGATTATTCTTGGTGTACACTGCAATAACTTAGAAATTTCCCAAGTTAGATAGCTAAGTTTGTTGACTTCAGTTTTGGGATATTTTTTCTCTGGCTGAGGTGCTTATTTGCAAACCACACTTTTGTTAGCACGCCATACTGAATTCCTTCAATAGTACCTTTTGCTTGTATACCCTGACTAAGTTTGAATTCTGAATGCCTCTGAAAGGACTCAGTTTACTTGCGTACATTTGGAATTTACTTCTTAAATACTAAATCAACAAGTCTATTTGCGTGTTTGCGTATGCAAGAAAAGAGAATATTACACAAGCCAATTACAAATGTTTGGAGTATACGCACAGAGGTACTTATATTTTAGGGGTATGTTTGGGAAAAGATTGTTCCTTCATAGCTGAGTCAAAGTGAAGGTTTCATGCTTATCTGTATGACTATGCCATTTAGATTTGTTTTTAATATTTCCAACCCCTACAATTCTTCATTGGAAAGGAATATAGATTTGTTTTTTCTCTGGCTGAGGTGCTTATTTGCAAACCACACTTTTGTCAGCACGCCATACTGAATTCCTTCAATGGTACCTTTTGCTTGTATACCCTTGACTAAGTTTGAATTCTGAATGCCTCTGAAAGGACTCAGTTTACTTGCGTACCTTTGGAATTTACTTCTTAAATACTAAATCAACAAGTCTATTTGCGTGTTTGCGTATGCAAGAAAAGAGAATATTACTCAAGCCAATAACAAATGTTTGGAGTATATGCACAGAGGTACTTATATTTTAGGGGTATGTTTGGGAAAAGATTGTTCCTTCATAGCTGAGTCAAAGTGAAGGTTTCATGCTTATCTGTATGACTATGCCATTTAGATTTGTTTTTAATATTTCCAACCCCTACAATTCTTCATTGGAAAGGAATATGGATGAAAGATGATTGGCTTGACTTTTTAATTCCCAATAACTTCTTGCTAACATTTTAAGTTTCTAATATTGATCTAAGAAATTAGTTGGGGTATTGATGAAGTCATCTGCTTACCAGATCTGAGTATTGAATTCTCAACTGTTTTTAAAAAAAAAAAATGTAGAAATAATTTTGAAGAATACTGCCATTTGGTATTTGCATTTGCACTTAGCTGTCTATGTTGGGTACTTTCATCAAGTAGGTTAATCACTTCACTGTCCTCCCTTTTAAATCCATAGTTTCTGCTAGTCATGTTAGCAGGGGCGGAACCAGAATATTGAGATTGGGGGGCTGGATAAATAAGTATCACATAATTTTATTTTTTATAAAAATTAGAAAATTTAAAGGATAAAAATGAAAAAAATTAATTTATAGGGGGTGCTAAGTACCCTTGGTCTCTACTTCCACATGCCTCTGCATGTTAGCTTTAGTTTATAGAGAAGTTACAGAATGGTCAATTTTGTAATTTGAAAGTTTAGATGTTTTTGTTTCAAAATTAAGAAAATTGGTCAAGCAAAACAGGGAAAATTATCTGGATCTAATATACCTGGTGTAAATCATCCGTTTTCAGCTGACATATTCAGTGTAGTACTCACCTAGGAAAGGTAATTGGCTTGACTTTCTTGATTAAAGATGTGGTCCTAGAATGTACCATGTGTATATATATGCACCTCATCTGTTCCCAATAGTTGGTCCTGTTTTCTATTGTTCTTCATTTTGGAGTTGACTTCAGGTTTTTTTTTTAACACAACTTCTGTTTCATCTCCCACTCTTGCATTTCTTTCTGATCATAATAAGATGTTATGTTA
This sequence comes from Carex parvula, assembly GCA_025461045.1. Taxonomy (NCBI): domain Eukaryota; kingdom Viridiplantae; phylum Streptophyta; class Magnoliopsida; order Poales; family Cyperaceae; genus Carex; species Carex parvula. Next base: position 115,818 of record JAJGRW010000043.1, read on the forward strand.
TGAACTTTTTCTTCCACAATAAAAACATCGTGGTTATTGCCCTTTTTATTAACACTTGTTGCCCAACAAAGAAAAAAAACATTTTAAGTCTGTTAACAAATCTTCAAATACACCCATCTATTTAGTCATATTTTGTTTAGAATGATTCATTGTAATCGGTACTATCCTGACTAACAGAGGGGCTTATGGGGAATTTGCTGTGCTGTGTGCAAGTTGACCAGTCAACGGTGCTCATAAGGGAGAGATTTGGCAAATTTGACCATGTTCTCGAACCAGGATGCCATTGTATGCCATGGTTTCTTGGTAGCAAAGTTGCTGGCCACCTCTCCCTTCGTTTACAACAACTGGATGTGCGCTGTGAGACCAAGACCAAGGTTTTTTGTTTTTGTTTTTGTTTTTGTTTTTCCTTTCTCAATTCTTGCAGTAGATAAAGAAAAAAATATCTATGTTTCACTGCCTATTTTCTTTTTGTTCATTTGACAGGATAATGTGTTTGTGAATGTGGTGGCATCAATCCAATACCGAGCTCTGGCTAACAAGGCCGGGGATGCCTTTTATAAACTGACCAACACACAATCCCAAATTAAAGCCTATGTGTTTGATGGTACATCTCAGTTGTATCTATGATTAATTAACTTGTATGCTATATAATCATTTTTTTTTTGGTACATATTAAGTTCGATTTCTGATATTCCCTTTACTCTGTGTGTGCATGTGTGTCCAATGTGAAGTAATAAGAGCAAGTGTGCCAAAGTTGATTTTGGATGATGTGTTTGAGCAGAAGAATGAAATAGCAAGGGCAGTAGAAGATGAACTGGAGAAGGCCATGTCAGCGTATGGATATGAAATTGTTCAGACTCTTATTGTTGATATTGAACCTGACGAGCATGTGAAGCGTGCCATGAACGAAATTAATGCTGGTATTCTTTTTTTGTTCAACTAAATGTTAAGATTTATACATATATTAAGATCAGTCTTCTCTAGTCTTCAAGCTTTCAAAGCCATTGATACTATTTCAAAAACAGTGAAATACCATAGGCCCTCAAGCACCACTTTGTCTATAGAATATTATCTCAAGTATAGTATTCTGAGTTTTGCTTCTCTCTGCCTCTCTCTACTTCATCAATATGCTGTCATCCTCATCCATCTATAAGATATGATTTTTTGTTCCCTTGATTGAACTTTAAATTAAATTTATATGACTAATTCAGTTTGAGTAGTATTGGTAACGGTTATGTTAACAGTTTGACAATTAAGCGATGATGGCAGGATTGTTTGCTAAATTTTACTCATTCCATAGGCGTGTCCATTACTAAGGGATCATCTGAGAAACTTCTTGCTTTGCTAGTGTATGCATGTACCTTTCAATTTTTGCAGGGTCACACATGAAATTCGACAATAGATTGACGTGTGAGGGTATACATGTAATTTTCAGTTTTTGCAGGGTTACACTTGAAATTCTGCAATAAATTAAGATAACCAAGATTCATTGGCCATACTGTGCTGCAGCTAGGCATACATTTATGCACTAAGCATGAATCCTTAATTTTGATTTTTCAGCTGCAAGGATGAGGCTAGCAGCCAATGAGAAAGCGGAAGCTGAGAAAATAATTCAGATCAAAAGAGCAGAAGGAGAAGCCGAGGCCAAGTACCTCTCAGGCCTCGGTATTGCCAGGCAGAGGCAAGCTATAGTAGAAGGGCTCCGTGACAGTGTCATCGGTTTCTCAGAAAATGTGCCTGGTACAAGCGCAAAGGATGTCATGGACATGGTTTTGATCACTCAATATTTTGATACCATGAAAGAGATCGGTGCCAGCTCCAAGTCTTCATCAGTTTTCATCCCACATGGGCCTGGTGCAGTGCGTGATATTGCGACTCAAATTAGGGATGGGCTGCTTCAGGCATCTCACACCAATTAGCCTAACTGGTAATGTGCTGAGCGTTCAAGTGAAACTTTGTGAAAGCACTTTGTTATTGGAATTCTGTATAGTGAGATGAATTATGTTCTTCTGTATGGTCTTTAAATATGCATATATATTATATTTGAAGTGTTTGTATGCTTTGCTGAAATGAAAAAGAAGATAGCTTTTGGTATTGTAAGATATTAGTTGATGCTTTTTTTTAAGTAAAGTTTATAATTTCTTAATCTTGCAATTCCCTTTTTGGGCCATACACAGAGAAAATGCTTGCACCAGAAACATCAAGAAAGAGTTCATTAATGCAATATTGGCAACCAAAAAGCAGGGTTGTACTCAAAGAGTTTTTATCTGGTACTGAAATTTGAACATCATCACGACAAACCATAAACACCGAGAAAATTTTCTGATACCCAATTAAGATTCCTTCATTACAAAAAGAAAAAGCAAAAGAATGAACAATCTGAACACAGATTTTTCTATTTTTGTTTGCTCACCCAAAATCATGCGCCAGAAAATTTTCAATTATTACATTTTGTGTAAAGAAAAAAAGAAAGACAACTCTATTGCCCACTGCACTAAACAAAAATGCCAAAAATAGTTAACCAGAAAAAATAATTTTCTCTTGCAAATCACTAGGTCCTACAAACCAAAATAAAACCCAAAGCCAATTCTGACCCGAAAATCCACAGGAAGTATATCAAACTCAAGGCCTTAGAAGCAGAGCCAGCCCGACCCTGCAGCTTCCAGCAGCCATAAGATCTGTCTCAGCTGACACAGAAATAATTGATTTGGGTAGCCAAGCATGCTGAAAGAGTGCACTGGCTATGCCATAACTGTTAACACGTGCTTTTACCACGGTACGAGGGTCAACTGTATGATGGGCCCCAAAAGCAATGGTGGTTGCATTGTTGGAGAAGCGGTGAACAACTTCAGCTCCGACAGCTGTAACAGGGTCCACCGAGTGATAGTAAGAGGCATTCAAGCTGTCTCCTTGGTTGTTCCTACAATGAAATATCAGAAAGTTAGTACAATTATTCCAATTACAAACAGTATATTGATGATGAAGCAACACCTGAACCAACAACAGTCAGAAGAATTGCAATCACATGGCTTTGTAGTTTCTACAACAATCAATTAGGCTTTATACAAGATTTAAATACTTAGCATATCATTTGGTAACCCATTTTTTTTTTCCAAATTTATCCTTTGATTGTTACTTTTCTTTTGTGACTTTCTGTATTGATTATACCAATAAATTGATGTATAGAACAGCCCCATGCCAATCACTGGAGATCTAACTGCCCACACATCACTCAATATGCTCGCAATTTATGTAGTTCTGACAAACTGGCACTTACAGAGTCAATGAAGCAACAATCTCAGCAGTAGTGAGACTCATGCCAGCATTGTACTTCGTGAGATTACTGGTTGCAGTGTCAAATGCTACATCAGCACCAAAGGATATAGCACCGGTACCGAACACAGCAGACATGCCCACCACTGGATTTGTCGTCAATCCAGCAGTCACAGTTAAACCAGCATACTCATGCAAATACTGCAACTCAACCTAAGATCACAGAAAAAAAAGAAAAAAGAAAAAAGAGAGCGCTTATATGTGTGAACGGCATAAACTTTCAGTGATATTCCCAGAAAAGGGGAAGTACTATAGTTTCTTGCAAACTCCTTTCTTAACTAATTTTTCTTTAAAAATGCATAAACTGTTTTTCTGAAAATTAACATGCTTTAAGGGATCTAAAAGGCAACATCTCCGCAGGAAGAAAATATAAATGGTCCAAATATTTATTCCTACCTTTCCAGATCTCTGGTCTGGGACTACCAAGCTGAATATGCCCTTTAATCCAGGCTTCATGAGCTCATTTAGTGTAACAGTTGTTACAAGCTGCCAGAAGTTTGTCAAATGAGAGATATTAGGGAAGTTTTCAATGTACTTATTATCTTACAACTTCAGTAACAAAAATACTATTCTAAAAACTAGGAATAAGTTAATGCATGCCCATGTGGAACGTCAAAATATCATGTGCACCTATAAATAATTAGAAAATTCTCCATTACCTATCTAAAACAAGGTAAATTTCATAAATATCAGGTATCCAAAGTTTTCTTTCAAGCTGTCCAGATTACCCTGACTTTTATCATTTGCACAAAGCAAAAGACAGCATGGAATGCCTTTTACATCTTTTTAGGTATATTGGCAAAGGAATAGGTAACAATTGAATAGCTGTCATGCTTTATAGGGCCAAGCCCTATAATATTTAGGTGCAAGTACATGGCATTTTGATTCTTTTGGAAGGGGCATAGGGTAATATTTACCAATTTATTATTGCTCGAATTTGGGCACACTTATAGTTTTTGAATTGGGGTGGGGGCAGAGAGAGAGATACATTACATTTGAATCAGAGTTTACTCTGATATCAACAGTGGAGCTCTTGTTCTTAATCTGAGAAAGGATCTCTCCAAAAACCAGTTCATTTTTCTTAGTACCACAAAACATAACCGCCTGAAGCACAGAAAAAAAGAGCATGTGAAATTTCAATCAGTGGACCCGAATTTGCAAGAGAATAGAATAGTTCAAAATAAATCTTTTTTTTCAGATCAGGAAATGCTAAATCATTCTACTTAATCAAGATAGCCTTCTTCTACTTGATTATTCTACTGAAAAAGGAAAATTTTAATACATTTTGTTGATTAAGCATTAAAGCAAAGTAACAAAAGAAATGATGAGTACGATATGTGCCTACAAAAAATATAATGTATACTCTTTTTTTTTTAAAGTAGTTGATATACCACCGATTTCATATTGAAATCTGCTAGTACCTGCCAAAATATAATCAATATATATTTATATAGAGTCCGGCTAAATTGCTTCCAGAAACACTTCGACTGAAGTGCTTACGGGGTCAAATTTTAATATTTGATGTTCGAAACGTCGATCTAAGTAGCTCAATAAATTGATTATATAATAAACATGTAGAATACCGATTTTTACTATTTTTGAAATTTTTTAACTATTTTTTATGATTTTTGAAATATGGTCTCTTTTGGCTTAAAAATACTTTTATTTTTAGATAAAAAAAGTACATCTTTCAAAAATCATAAAAAATAGTTAAAATTTTTCAAAAATAGTAAAAATCGGTATTCTACATATTTATTATATAACCAATTTATTGAGCTATTAACGTTTCGAACATCAAACGGCTAAATTCGACCCGTAAGCACTTCGTCGAAGTGCTTCCGGAAGCAATTTAGCCGGACTCTATAATGTATACTCTATCACTCAATATATGATTTAAATCTAATTTCATACATACAAAAAAAAATAATAAAAATATCCTCATTTCTTCTCCAATTACAGTAATTCGGGCATTTCCCTAATCACTTAACACAAAAGTAGCTTCTTTTGAGAAGATTTTACTTATCAATCGTGGAGTATACGACTTCATTATACTCTTATAGAGATCGTCATAGCAGACGTATCAACGAAGAAAGAGATTGTTCAAACGATAAATTTAATACATAAAAAGAAAAAGGTCATACCACATTCTCAGAAGTGTAGGTCGATAAGGTGAACTTCTGATCCGTGTGATAATCCTTGTACAACAGATCTAAAAAATAAAGTAAAAAAACAACAAAAAAATCAGGTTAAAACCACGATAAGACAGTATATAACATGAGAATCAAACGAATTTGCACAAAAGCATTAATGGCGATCACCTCTCGCTTTCTTCCCAATGTCGGAGTAGAAACCTGGCCCCATCCTTACCGCGCTTTAGATCAGGTCGAGAAACGAAAATACCAATAAATGAGTAATGGAAAAATAAAGCTTTCTTCTTTCTCGGAAAAGAGAAATAGTTTGAACTCTGATTGTCCTTTGTTTTCTCCGAAGAGTTTGGTATTTTTAGAGAGGAGGTCGAAGCTGAGCTGTGGCAGGGCCCCACATCTACTGTTTCCGTGGACTGTCTGAACCGTTCAAATTGCTCATGTTAAATCAAACGGACTATATTGCACGATCAAACATATTTAGGAAGCAAAACCGTGCGCACTACATTAAATATGGACCGTTTGATCCGAGACGATCGTTCGTGAGTTGTCGTCTGATGTTCGCGAGGAAAACGAGAAAAAGACAAAAAGTTTGTTTTGAGGAGACGTGGCACCACAACAGTTTTCCGCGCAACGCATCCAAACGGTTAGATAAAATCACAAAAAAACACCCCACAATTTCAAAATATTCTATTATGCTTGGTGTATCGCCGTACTATATGGGCTTCTTCACTGACAATCTTCTACAACTTTAGAATTTCAGTAGTCCAAGTCCATTGGATGTCAGATGTCCCCATACCGCATGAAGAATCCAAGACGTCCGTTTCTAATCAAACGGACAATATTGGCTTCAAATTAATGTTAGAGCCCCTGGGTCCCACACAAAATATGGTTCGGCTTCTGTCTGATGACCGACTCTGACCCGAAAAATGCAAAATGCAAAATGGACTCAACTTATCCATATTCTAGCATGATGCTCAAATAAAGTATAAGGCCTTCATTTTGAGTTTTACCAGTCAAATCTCAGATGCGAGCACTGTCCTGACAATAAAACAAAAAAGACGCACATAATAAAACACGCCGCTCTTTGGTTTAGCAGCTTTACTTTAACAAATTATGTTAAGAACCTAGGTTTCAACTTTCAAGGTGCCGAATCTGTAAAAAGAAAAACTAAAATAGCTACAATCAAGAAATATAAATGCTACTTCGGCTTTCAATCAAATACTATGAAAACTTCTTGGGTTTACAACAATAATTTTGGATTGAAAAATGAGGACCCAAGAGCGAAAGGAGCACGGAGCCAAGCATAGCCAAGGCGACTGGCAGGTGGTTCACCGACGGCGCAGGTACCCCGATCAATGGAAGAATACCTTCAGCTCTTCCCCGACCAAAGCTAACCCCTACATCCCCTTCTCCAAAACCTACGCCCAGGTGGTTGCGTCCCCCCCGCCCTCACCTCCTCTAAACTCCCCCCGTAAACCTAATCAGCTCTCACCTCCCACTGCCCCTCCACCGGTCAACTACCAGCACCCCCCGATCTACCAGAAGCACCCCCCACCTGCTCCGGTCAGCCACCAGCAACCCCCTCCTGCTCCGATCACTAATCAACAACCCCCTCCTGCTCCGATCTCTAATCAGCACCCCCAATCGGTCATTCCGCCGACCAAGCCTAAACCCCAACCTGTCACTCTTATCCCGCCGACCAAGACTAACCCCCAACTAACTAAACCCCCTCCACTACTCATTCCAAAACAGAACAAACCGTTTCCCCCACCCAATGCGGCTACCTATGTGTCTCCCCACAGCCCCACTAAACTCCGCTTCCCGCCCTCTCTAGTCTTTCCTGAATGGCGGGACCGCTGCTTCAGATGCTGCAGGACCGGCCACATTCAGTCAAGGTGCCGCAACCCCATGAAATGCGGGCGTTGTTGGAAGGAAGGCCACCCGGGTTCTAGATGCCTCACAAAATCTAAGGTACCGGGCGAGCAATGTATGCTGATACCAGATACCGCTAGACCCCCCTTCGAACCACTATTTGATGAACTTCTGGTCGGGCCCCGGCCGCACCGCTGGCCAGATATGCCGCAAGACAGGCCACAGCTTACGACCTGCTTCTTGGATAGGGATGCCGAGTTTGAGGCAGAGATTAAACGGCTCAGTCAAGGAGTCGTGGTACAGGCACTTGGTTGGGAAGGCGACTTGCTGGCTGACATGGTTGCGGATTTCGCTGTCGCCACGGAGTTGGTCAAACTTGAGGAAATCTCTGTCGCATCATTAACCTGTTCCTCGTGCCTCATTCACCTTCCCCCCTCACTAGCACCAGATACATTCCTCCGCGCCATCCCGACCCGTATCTGGGACCTTGGCCTTGATTTTCAACCTTGGAGCCCCTACACTTCAGCTACAACAACGGTCCCAGAGTTCAAAGTTCTGCTGGAACTCCGAGACTTACCGATCCAACTATGGCGCGAAAACTTTGTCATACGCCTGGTCAGCTCCTTCGGGCTGTACTTAGGTTCCATTTCCCCGCCCCATGCAGCGGATTTTACGGCCTGGTCGGTTGTGGTGGCGACAGACTCGCTCCAACGCATCCCACATCAAGTTGAGACTGTCATAGGAGGTATCCGTTCAACCATCCGGGTGCTGCCCATCAAATGGTCCCACTCCCCCATCTACACTGACAGAGACATGCCTTACTGTCCGCCGCAATTCACCCGACCTGAACCACAACCGCTAGCACTTCGGGTCAGGTCTCCATCACCGTCGGAGGAATCCTTCGACGAAGAAGAGATGATTCAGGTACCTAAAAGAGTCATGATGGAGATATGCCAGGGCCGCAATCCCGAATCGCTTCCCCAAGACCTACGTGACTATGTAACAGCAACACAGGCGCAGTTGATTGTGAACTCCATGCCGGCCGGCGACCAGGAAGACTACCAACCACTCGGTCTATCACTACAGATGGCTGCCGCACAAGATCCGGGCTCCAATAATCCAAGCCCTGGCAATCCAAACCCGAACCCCAGTACAGCTGCCAGTTTCAGCCCCTCTCCTGACATGAACTCTGCCCAAGTTCAGCCACAGCGTGCGCTATTCACAATCCTCCAGCGAAATCCTAATGGCCCGGGTCACGAGACCCCAATTGATCTACCCGCCACACTTGAAACTCCATCAGCCTCCACCACACGAAGTCAGACCACTGTAGCTGTTGCTGCCAACAACCAGGTACCCTTACTGGACGCTGCTCACCCCACTCCAGTCGCCACTGTCAACAGTGCAGACCTGCCCCCCATTCTGCGTGGAGACAGCCGCCTCGCAGAGACCTGCCCACAAGCTGCTGGCCCGGTCCATTCAGGACCAAAGATTCATGAGCCAAGGTCCGCCAAAAGGAAACCCACCAAAGCCACTACCACTGAGGCCGGCCCATCTAAAAGAAATATCCAAGGTCCAATAGACAAGGAAGGACAAGAGACCCCTGTAGCGCTCGGCCTGGAAGGTTATTACCAGATTCGGGTGTCTAACTCCTATTCTGCTAAGCTTGCTAGTAACTGGGGCCTCCTACCCGAAGTGGTCAGAAATGAAATTGAACGAGATAATCAGGACAGGCTGGTCAACTGCGACATAGTTCCAGAATCGCAATTGCAGGAGATGGAAGTTCAGCCACCAACGGCAGCCCCCTCCCAAACTGACATGGAGGGAAGTGCTCCAGTGAGAGAGCAATAAGAAGTTTCTGAAGTGCTGAACTGCTGATGCTATCAAGTTCTCATGAATCTACAAAAACTAAAAATCTTATCTTGGAACACACGTGGTTTAGGAGGGGCGGAGAAGTGCAATGTGGTTAAAAATGCGATTAAGGCGTCAAGATGTGACATCTGCTGTTTACAAGAAACAAAATGGAGTGTCGATGACCCCACCAACCATGCGAGAGTTCTGCCAACATTCTTTAACAAAAGAGGGGCGGTTCTATTGGCAAGGGGCTCCAGGGGTGGCACGATCATTGCATGGAAACACAACTATTCCCTCCTTAATTCTTGGACAACAACTCATACGGTCACGGCATTACTGAAGCAGGAACAATCCGGTGGCACTTTTCTCATCACCTCGGTTTATGGTCCCAGTGTAGACGATCTAGATACCAAAAAAAGATTCGTCTCTGAGTTGCGAAACTTGGCTGACCTGATGCATCAACCATGGATCCTGCTTGGCGACTTCAACATCACCAGATGGCTCACTGACAGGCCGGGCGAAATCAGAGGTTTTTCACTAATGCAATGTTTTAATGATTTAATCAGGGATTTAGCAATGGAAGACGTGCCCTTACAGAATAGAGCATACACGTGGTCAAGCAAGCGTCCTTACCCCAACTTCTCAAAAATCGACAGGATATTCGTCACAACAGATTGGTCGCTGAATTTTCCGATTATTACTCTCCAGGCATTAGAAATGGTGGTATCAGATCATTGCCCCCTACTACTCTCCTGCTCTCAACGTGGGGTAACTAAAAAAGAATATAAATGGGAAAATTTCTGGTTAGCGTACCCGGAAGTGAAACTGAAAATACAAGCCATTTGGGACAGACCTGATTTCCAGGATGATTGCAGGCTAAAAGTGTTCTATGCCAGAGTTTCGGTCCTCTACAAGGAATTGGGTCAGTGGCAAAAGGAGAGATTTGGAGCCATCAGCAAGCGCCTTGATCTAAGTAAACAACTTGTGTTGCTGCTGGATAGAATAGAAGAGATGCGGCCTCTCCAGGCACATGAGTTCCAGCGGCGACAACAGCTCCGAATGTCAGTTTTCGACCTTGCCAATGTTCAAGAGAAACAGTGGTACCAGAGATCTCGTTGCCATTGGCTAAAAGAGGGCGATGGCAATACGAGATATTTCCATAAATTTGCTTCCTCACGGGCCACTAAAAACAGGATCAACCACTTGCATCACAATGGAGCTACTATCACAGATACATCACAAATTATGCTAACATTCCGAGAACACCTAGTGGCACTGTTGGGTACCAAGGCTGACACTGTACCTTTCGATGCTAAAAAACTCTACCCGACCGAAGTACCACTTGGTCACTTAGTCGACCGATTCACTGAAGAGGAGATCCACGGGGCAATTAGGGGCCTAGCTGCCAATCGGGCATCTGGTCCGGATGGTCTCAGCAATGAGTTCCTCCGAAAATACTGGGACCTTCTGAAAGATGACTTCAACCAGATTTTTCAGCAGTTTTACGAAGGGACACTAGATTTGAAAGAGTATAATAGGGCAAAAGTCATCATGCTACCAAAATCACCAGAGGCTAACTCAGTGAAGGAGTACAGGCCCATTAGCATAATTAACCTCGTCCCAAAGGTGTTGGCTAAAGTTCTGTCCAATCGACTCGCGGGTTCCCTCTCAATGCTAATTTCAGACAAGCAATCAGCCTTCATCAAGGGCAGATGCATTTCTGAAAATTTCATAACCACAAGGGAAGTGCTTCACCATGTAGCCGCTTCCAAAAGACCGACCATATTCGCAAAAATCGATTTCAGCAAAGCATTCGACTCATTGGATTGGGGGTTTCTATTTCAAGTGATGCAAGTGAGGGGCTTTCCAGTGCGGTGGATCGAGTGGATCAAATCACTGTTAAGTTCAGCCTCAACCAAAGTGGCTGTAAATGGTGATTCAACTGATTACTTCATGCATGAGCGTGGTTTGCGCCAAGGAGATCCTATATCACCGATGCTCTTCATACTAGCTGTTGACACGCTGCAGCAGATGATCAGAATATTCAATGACACCGTACACCAACCGATTTCGAGAAAAATTCAGGAATCTTTACTGGCCCTACAGTACGCTGACGATTCGGTGTTCATCTTAAATGCCGACCTACAGTCCCTGGTGACCTTCAAATTACTGTTGAGGGTCTTCTCAGCCATCTCTGGTCTATCCATTAACTTCTCCAAAAGCTCGCTAGTACCATTCAACATGCAACAAGGCCAAATCGAAGAGGCGGTTGCCATCATGGGATGCAAATGCGAGTCACTGCCGATAACCTACTTAGGCATGCCTATGACCATTACGGCACCAAAGAGAGCAGATTACCTAGTTCTGATTGAAAGGTTGGAACGTAGATTACAGGGTTGGCAAGGAAAGCTCCTGTCAAGAGGAGGCAGGATGCAACTGGCGCGATCAGTAATGTCGGCCGTGCCGGTCTACTTCATGAGTTCCTTCAAATTACCGACGTGGGTAATCAAGAGAATTGACTACATTAGGCGATCTTTCATTTGGGGCAAGAAGGAGGGGGACGCCCGGGTCATGTCCATGCTAAACTGGCCTACTGTGTGCACCCCAAAAGAATGGGGGGGCATGGGAGTCACTGACCTGCTGGTCCAGAACCATTGCCTTCTCATTAGATGGTGGTGGCGGTCCAATGTCACGCCCAATGCCATCTGGACTCGATTTGCACTATCACTCCGTACCACTTCAGTCCGAGGAGTTACTACCTGGAACTTGGGGGGGTCATTTTTCTGGAAGTCATTGCTGAAAGTGCTACCTTTGTTTCACTGGTCCTGCACGTTTGGGGTTGCTTCATGCGCATGGAAATGGGAGAAAAGTGGTCTATACTCGGCCAGATCATTATATCATGCAATTAAATCGGAAAACATGACCAAATGGCAATTTCAGGCAATCTGGCAGATGAAGATACCCCAAACGGTAAAATTATTTGGTTATCTCCTACTCAAAGGTAAGATTCTTACACGAGATGTATTGATCAGAAGACACATTCCATGCCCCGCGAATTGCGTCTTGTGCACCAACCCGCTGGAAGATGCCTTACACCTCTTATTTACATGCCAATATGCTAAACGGGTTTGGGCGGCAGTAATGGTGCGGACCGGTATGGCCTTGGATCACTTGGATTCCGATATCCAGGGGACTTGGAAGAAATCGTGCCGACTGCTATCTTCTAGAGGTAAGAAGACACTTCAATTGGGTTCGGTTCTATTTATCAGTACTTGCTGGCACATATGGTTGCAGAGGAACAATGTTATTTTCAGAGATACCCGTGTGCCTCCTGAAGTTACAGCAGCTAGAGCAGTGGAACTAGGGAATTTATGGTTCTCCCACTGTTAGGAAGTTTATTGTTCTAATGTTGGGATCATTTCTATTTCTCAGTAAGTACTGGCACATATGTCTGTGTAATGTTGTAATTCTATAAAGTATAGGGGGTGAGACGCTTTTTGTATATATCACTGTGCACCCCTATACTGTTGCAAGGTTGTAATGGTTACTTTCAATTCAATAAAATATGGCAGCCTCTGCCTTCATTCAAAAAAAAAAAAAGAAAACTTCTTGGGTTTACGGGATGGATATTAGTTTGGGCCATACCCATATCAATTTAAAACAAGGCCCAAATTAGTTAGATGGTTGATCCGTATATATCTTACTTTCAGTTTCAGTCATTGGGAAATGTAATTTCGATCCATTTCTCAATTGCAACGGGTCTATACCCGCCAATCTACGGATCCATATCCTCCCCGGTACCGTAAAAGATTCCCTTCACTTTACGGTTTGAGATTAACTCCCAGCCGGTTTGGGATTCGGGCTGACAGAGGGGGCAGTATTATTGGGCTTTGAGATTCGTGCCAAGTTAAATATAACGGTCCAGATCAAGTAATTGTAAAAGATTCCCTATTACGGTACCGGAGGTGATGTGAATTCCCAATCTACGGCATTATAAACAACTATTTACCTGAAAAGAGAATCTTTTACGATTAGTGGATCTGGACCGTTCTTTTAACTTGACAAGAATCTCAAAGCCCAATAATGCCGCCCATGCGCTAGCTCGAATCTCAAAACACAAAAACCCAAATCCAAAACCCCAAAACCCCTTTCCGCCTTTCCGCCTCTGTGCTTTGTTTCATGGTTGCTGCTTTGCATTGCTCAAAGTCTCAGGTCAGAAACCTGCGACAACAAATAGCTGATTTCGTGGACCCGGTCCATGTCCATGGAGGCACAGGAATGGCGTCTGAGTGGAGGCCCCTATGTTGGAGAGATTTCTGCGCTCTCTCTTCTCCCCTCCTCTCACTCCCCCCTTCTCCTTGCTGGTATCGGATCAGACTTGCTGCTGTATGATCTCAAATCTGGGAAACTATGCTCATCGTTTCAAGTATTCAATGGCATCAGAGTTCATGGGATAACACAGCTGCACACGCACACATCAGACAAGAAGGAGGTTCCCTCTTCTTTCTCCATCTCCGTCTTTGGAGAGAGAACCCTCAAGCTCTTCCTACTCACTTCTTCAACTCCAAATTCAAATTCAAATTCAAATTCAAATCCAGAGCTAGGATACCATCTGGACTTGGTCCATGCCTTACCCCCTTTTGACCATTGGGTACTTGACGTATGCTTCTTGGAGAGAGATCTAGAACAGCTGCTTGTGGTGGGACTTAGTGACAACTCTGTTGCCTTATGGAATCTTGCTACTTGTTCCCTTATTGCTCGAGTCAAGTCACAAGGTCCCTTATATATACACACTACCCTATTTCACCTGGTTAATAGCCAGCCAACTTCCCTCTAATAATTAATAAATGTGTGTTCTTAATCAAATCGCAGACAAGTGCCTTCTATATTCTATGAGGTTGCATGGCGACACCATTGCATCCCTCTCTGTTGCTTCTGGTACCATATACAATCAGGTACTTAAACTTTCCCCCCTGCCTCCTTATTTTCAGGTATAAGAAAGACTGACTGAATTTTATTTATGTTTGAAACCATTATTTGAATTCCCATGATGCCAGATTATAGTTTGGAGGTTAGAACCTGAAGAGCTAAGTGCAGTTCACTTGGAGCGGCTCATTGGTCATGAAGGCTCCATCTTTAGACTTGCATGGTCTGATGATGGCACAAAGCTCATGTCTGCTTCTGATGATCGCAGGTGCGTAACTCATATATGGCTTTCTTATTTTCAGAAACAGGCCTTTGTATAATGAGAAATATTTGTTCTATCATTTCAAAAAAATGTTTAAACTATCTATCTTTGAAAAAATATTTGTCTCCCTTTTCTTATGAACATCACATATATGGGATGCCTGAGATATAGGATATATATAACATATGACAGTTGTAGAAAACTTTTTGATTTTATTGTCAGGACAGTGCTCGCATCTGGGATTTGACTGGTAAAACTCAAAATGAAGGCCTTACGAGACCATCAGAACTTACTTTATTTGGGCATCATGCTAGAATATGGGACTGCTACTTGTCTGATTCTGTAAGTGTACATTGTTGCAATACAGATTTTAATTTTTTCTGGCATTTCTGGTATGGAGCTGACTTATGCAGTTACAAGTTTCTCAAGTTTCAATTTAGACGCGTTCTACCCAATTAAGCCCCCAATTGGGTAACGTGAGACTCAATAGAGCTCAATTTAACTGAGGATCACCAGGATTAGTGTGATACTGGCATGGTTAATTTATCATCTCAGTCTCTTAGTTATTTTGTTGGTTCTTTTCCCTTTTTTCTGTGTTGCATTTAGGTTTTCCAAGGGGCCAGGTCTTTCTTTGGGGTTATAATATCAAGTCTTGATAGATCTGCATGATTAAGAAAAACAAACCACAAAGTTCTGAGACTGTGACTGCTGGTTCAGACCAGCACTGAGCAGCATTGCCAGTTGCATTTGTTCTGCTCATTATTTCATTATAGGTTTTGGTTGTATTAGATAATTATAACAGCCGGAGAGGACTGCACTTGCCGTTTGTGGGGTGTCGATGGAAGCCAAATCATGATATTAAAGGAGCACATGTAAGTACAATTTATATTATATGTACTTGCTTAACAACTTATCCAAAGGAGGGCCTCCTTTTGCCAATTCTCTGGTCAAATAAAGGATGTGCATCTCTTTATGCTATTGTTAATTTTTTTTCCCTCGCAGTGGAAGAGGAATATGGCGGTGCTTGTATGAACCAAGTTTATCCTTAATAATTACTGCTGGATTTGATTCAGCAATTAAAATAAATGAGATTTCTTCCTCTCTGCCAAAAGGAAAGGACGAACCCACCAGAGCTACTGCTGATCTGACGCATCTTTCTGATACTTTCACAATTTCTGCACCAAAGACAACCAAACAACTTAGCCTTATGGACAGGCATTTACCTTTATTCCAACTCCTTTTTTCGATTTTTGTAATATCACTGATGGCAAGGAAATCTATTATCACATATCTGGAAATTACATACTGTCTTAAAACAGTAGTTAGATATATGTCTAGTACTTATTGCCCATTGATCATGACAAAACATTACTAACTTGGTAATGGCGTGGTATCTCTTTTGTTTTGTTTCTTTCGTGTTTATTTTTGGGAATATCCTGGTATTTTAGCCTCACAGTTTCAAAATGAAGGCAATAAAATAAAATTCACTGTGTCCTGGTCTTGATGCCAACATAACATGTAAAACATTGGTAATAGAGTTGAACTCGATAAATGGTAGGAACATTCAATTACTTATATCTCTACTTTTTAACTAATATTCTCCTCCATTTTATTCGATTTAGCAGTAAAAGCGAGTATGTTCGGTGCCTTCAATTTACAGAACAAAACACGCTATACGTGTCAACCAACAATGGCTTTTTATATCATGTAGACATTTCTGACCCGAAAAATGCAAAATGGACTCAACTTATCCAAGTCAATGAAGAAATAGCAATTATTTGCATGGATGTAATTGAAAGAGGTTTTGTTGCCCTTGGAGATGGCAAAGGGAATGTCACTGTTGTAAAAGTGATTGATGAAGGAGAAAGTGGGGCTAAGGTAGATTTATCTTTTACTTGGTCAGCTGAAAAAGAGAGACAGCTTTTAGGTGTATTTTGGTGCAAATCGCTTG
Source organism: Carex parvula (assembly GCA_025461045.1). NCBI lineage: Eukaryota > Viridiplantae > Streptophyta > Magnoliopsida > Poales > Cyperaceae > Carex > Carex parvula. The sequence continues at coordinate 132,160 of JAJGRW010000043.1, forward strand.
GTTCCAGGTATGTGCACATTAATAGTAATATTTTTTAAGTTAATTGATATATTCTGCTAAGCTGACATTTATTAATGCACTTGACATTACTAAGTGGATTACATTTTTTCAATTTTGTTTTTCTTTGTGGGGCCTTGACAGCCACCTTTTTACAGGTGATCCAAGGGGTGTGCTCAAGTTATGGGATCTAGAAGATAATTTCAAAATTAATACACAGGGTTTTCCGGGAAGTATTGAGGTACCTCTTATTGCTATGTTCCAATCATGTTTTGGAGCTCGGATTATGTGCATAGATGCATCCCCTAAGGAAGAGGTACTCTCATAGAATTTTTTAATTTATAATTATTAGTAATTTGAGTGTTGTTCTTGATGTTATTTGATGATTCTATTGTTACTATTACTACAAATCATTGTTGTCATGGCCTAGATATTGTGTTACTTGTATTTTTTTTTTGTTCTTCTGTAATTTGAACCCCCAACCTGGACTTGAATATGTGGTTTCTTAAAAGCTGAGTTGTTTGGACAAATGAGATACCAAAATTGAGATAGAAATTCTTAAATTATGATCATGTTTTCTTTTGTGTGCTTCAATACAGCCAGCATATTGAAAGACTAGAACAATATACTAGGCCATAGAATTGTTATAATATTTTGACCCTTCTGTTTTTCTTGTGTAGATTCTAGTAGCTGGAGATAATAAAGGAAACCTCACAATTTTCCCTTTTGCTGGAAGATTCAAAACGGACAACTTCAGTGATAATTTACAGGAGAAGATCCCTCTGGTTGATCGTTTTAGAGGGGCCCACGGGATTTCTGGTGTCACCAGTGCTTGTATTAGTGAATCAGACTCTAGCAATGTTGAAATTCGAACGGTAACAATTGAATCTTGTTTCGTTACCAACATGTTTGCAACAGGTTTAGTACCTCTTGTTTCAGATTAAGAACATTACTAGACATAAATATGAAGTAAAGAGATTACCAAAACAACAAATCTATCATGGCATGTAAAATTTTTTGCATGGGATAATAAAACCAATATGGTGCTGGTACAACTCCATTCCAAAGCTAAGCCTACATAGTCCATCTATTCAGGTCTTGTGTTTGTTACAACCAATAGCTGAGGAATGTACTGGTATTTGGGAGATGAACAGTTGGTATGGTAATCCTTATATTTGTTTCTCCTTGTTTGAAAATCTAATAGACTGGAGGAGATGGATGCATATGCTTATTCAAGTATCAGAAATCAGACCAAAAGATGGAATTTATAGGAATGAAGCAAGTGAAAGAGTTGGGTACAGTTCAATCTGTATATAGCGAATTCCACTATGGAGAGGCTAGTCTACTTGGCAGCCTTGCAATTGGCTTCATGTCTGCTGATTTTGTAATTTGGGACCTCATAAATGAGACCAAGGTAACAAATTGACTAGTGCAATTAGACACAGCGGCAATTTGATCAAACTGTGTTACTGGTTCATGTATTACCTCACTGTATAGACTGGTTAACCTAAATAGTAAACCAGGCATATATTTTGTATGTATCAGTTAATCCTGCACCTAACCATCTTGCAATTGTATGTTATTCATGATTTTATGAAATGTGAGACCAGTAATGTGATAAGTATCAGGAAGTAGGTCATTTGATGGTTTTTCCCATTTTGTTTGATTTCTTTGTGTCTTGGTGTGATATCTTGATATTTTATTCTCTTTTAGATCATTCAAATTCCATGTGGCGGTTGGCGCAGACCGTATTCTTACTATCTTGGGGCTGTTCCACAACAACAAAATTGCTTTGCATATTTGAAGGTTTTTATTTTCAATAAATTCTAAGTTCTTTTCCAAAAAAAAATGGTGTGCAAAGTAGTAGTAGATAACCCTTTGCAAATGGTATATTATATACCAAGTGGGAATTCATTAAAATGGATACAAATGATACAGGTGCTTTTTTGATAGTTACTAAAAATTACTCTATAGTCTATACTTCACTTGAGAAGTGTATTTTTTCGTGTCAAATGTTTATTTTTATTTTGATCCAGTAGCCTAATATTTCCTTTTTACTTGGATGGAAGATTTGGCAATATTTGGTGGCAATTCCTTTTTTACCACTTGTCAGGCCTTTCTATTTGATTATTTATTGTATATTTATTGATTGATTTATTTTTTGAAGGATCATGAGATACATGTACATAGGCTCTGGGTGGCTATTTCTGAAAAACAAGTGCTTCCTCAAGTGTTGCACATGCAGTTTCATGGAAGAGAGATACATACTCTATCTTTCATTTCTCTTGGAACAAAACTGAAGAAGAAAGGTTCCCCTTGTGCCTTGGTGGCAACAGGCTGTGAAGACGGTACTGTTCGACTAACTAGGTTTGGGTTTTTCTAGTGAAGAACTTCTATCAGAACATTTTATATTTCTAATTTGCATTTAAAATTGTGCAAGCTAATCTGGAATTGAACCCTGTTAAACTCTTAAATGGACGCTATTTTGCATTTTGGGAAAAGCTTATCATATTGTTCTGGTACTATTGGTTGCTATTGCTTAATTTCACAGCGTATAATAAACTGCAGCTAAATTGGGGCTTAATACTTGCATAATAGCACAAAAAGGGATCATGCAGACTAAATTGAGTTGATCTCTACTTTTTTTCAGATACTTGCCAAATGAAAGAAGGTGGTCGGACTCCAAGTTACTTGGAGAACACGTAGGTGGCTCAGCTGTCAGGTCAATATGCTTCACGCCAAAAACCCACCAATATGGACATCATCTGCACGGATCTCAAAGTGATTGTGAGATCAACCATGATTATTCGTTGCTTATTTCTGTTGGGTCAAAGCAAGTCTTGACTTGTTGGATTTTGAATGAAGGAAATGCAAGTACCACATTTCAATGGTTCTCCTCTCACATACCACCTAGAGTTAATACAAATAATAAAGAGAAGCAGATCGAAAATGACTGGAGATACATGGCTGTCACTGCTTTTATTTTGAGGAATAGTTTTGCAAGGTAAAGACATTTGTTTTGTTACTGGCCATATCATGTGCACCCACAATATCAATCATACCCTATCAAGTTTGTCATTTTAAGGTGAAATTGGAGGCGTAGTTCTATAATATTGACATTCCTATTTCTTGGTTAATGAAACAGGATGTCAGTGTGCTTTATTGTGGTTGCCTGCTCAGATGCTACCCTCATCTTGAGAGCTCTCCTTTTGCCTTCCCGACTTTGGTGCTTATTCTTTATTTGTGTTATTGCCTTTTACTATTGAATTGATTCATTGATCATTTGTTTGTTTGTTTACTTGCTTTCTGAGTGGCGTTTGTTGTTTGAACAGGTTTGATGTTGCCACATTGGGCCAACAAACATCTCCAGTATTAGCCTTGCAATACATTGTTGTTAGCAGTCATGGTAATGACAACTGTGGTCTTTTCTTTTGATATTTTTTTCTTATAATTTATTGTTTACCATTTACATTTGTTGAATTAACTTTTGTCTACTAAATACTAGTAACAAATATACTATGCCCCTTCTCTTTGTGTTCAATATATATCATTTTGTATCCTCGTGTCAAATTTGTATACAATATATTTTATATGATGAATACTAGTTTGTGACTTATTTTATTTTTGTCATCCTTGTAGACATTACAACAAATGGAGATAGATATTTTATCATAAGTGGTGCCACCGATGGAAGTATAACCTTTTGGGACCTCACCCAATCTATCAACAACTTCATGCAATTAGTAGCTGATATCCAACCACAAACCCTAATCGATTGCCAAACCCGGCCCAAAACTGGCCGAGGGAGTTGTGGTGGCCGTAAGTGGAGATCTTTAACAAATTACTCTTCCAATCAAGAGGAGGAGCATGCACACCAAAACAAAAGTGCAAATGACTTGGCTGAAATAGAGCCGCTACTCATCTTTGGTTGTGTGCACCAGTCAGGGGTCAACTGTTTGCATGTTGTGTCATCTGATGGAGGTTGCTTGCTTGTGAGTGGTGGGGACGACCAAGCGTTGCACTGTTTTAAATTTAGACTGGAGGGTCCAGTTGCAGATAGTGACACTAAAATTAGGGTTCTCGGTAAAGACAGGATTGCATCAGCTCACAGCTCCGCAGTCAAAGGTCCGTGTTGATTTTTTTTTTCCCTCTTTCTTCTGGTTTATATTGTTCTGCTTCGATATCTGATCAGGAAGTCAGATTTATTTTGTAGGTGTATGGACAGATGGAAGTTGGGTTTTCTCAACAGGTCTGGATCAGAGAGTTAGATGCTGGAGAGTAGACCAGCTTGGGAAATTAGCAGAGTATTCACATCTCATAATTAGTGTGCCTGAGCCAGAAACCCTAGATACTGTCATTTCAGATAGGTAAAGGCTGTAAAGGCAGCCTACTGCAATTTACTTTTGATAGTAAAAACACCCAACTTTTTTTTTGCATTTTCTTTTTGACAACCAAAAATTTATGAGAGGACCAAACTTAATGTTTCTAGCATCTTCAGTTTTAATAATTGATATTATTTATCCTGCTACACCTAAATGCAATGCATTGTTTGTTCAGAGTAAATGAGAGATATCAGATTGCAGTTGCTGGAAGAGGGATGCAGATGCTTGAGTTTTCACCCATACTTAACAATTAAACAGCCAGGGCATAATACTTTCTTCTTTCCCAGTTTTTTTTTTTTTTTTTTTCATTTTTTTCCTATTTTCGGGAGTAAGATATCTGAACAAAATAGTCCGATTTTTTTGTTTGTCTTTCAATTAATTCAGTAGTGATATATCTTAGCAACATAGTTGGATGTTTTTTGATAGTTTTTTTTTTTTAATTATTCATCTTGACAAGTTTGATTTCACCAACTAAATTCTTGTTGGTCTTTGAGGGTTTATAATCATATCTTGGTAATTATCCATTCTCATGTCATAACATCCTTTCTAGAAAATGATCATTTTACGGTTTGCTAACCTAAGCTAGATGTGGCCAAGAAATTAACCAAAACAAAACAAATCATTTCAAATAACAACCAAGTATTGAGATATTGTCCTATCATGCAGCAACTTACAAGTCCGATGCACCAAATTCTGCTAAGGATCTCAACTCAAAATTTGAGTTAATTTAAGTAGGAGATCCAGACTCGATCCATCTTGACTCAAAATAATTTCAAAATATACTTTTATTTATATGTTTTATCAGTAAAAAATTATAAGATATTTTAGACAAACATCTTATCACTAGTTAAGTAAGCTTCATAAAAAAATCAAATCATTTTTAGCAGACAACCCAATACCACAGAGAAATATATTCAAGGACAAGAAGTAGCCCAAATCAAAGCACAGCAAGTCAGCAACTATCAAAAAAGCCAACAACCAAAGCAGCCAACAACAAAACCAAAAGGTCTATACGCCCACTTACTATAACTAGCTTATTAGAGCAACACCTATAGTTAGTCTCATACTCTAAGCCACCAGTAAACCAAACTATCACTATAACTGCCACCGATAGTTGAGAGAAACAGAGATTAAACCACTCAAAGAAGAGACGGAGTAGTTGTGCTCGCTGCACCCTGGGCCTGAAGCAGTCCATCCCTGATCTGTGATGCTATGTCCTTGACTGCACCAGGTCCATGGGGAATAAACACTGAAGTTGACTTGGACTGTGCACCCAATATCCTTCATGGTGTCAAAGTACTGTGTGACGAGCACCATGTCCATGACATCCCTGGGCAGAGGTGCCAGGCACACCCTCTGAGAAGGCTAGCACGCTGTCACGCAAACCGTCTACAATTGCCTGACGCTGGCGCGCAATACCGACCCCAGCCAGGTACTTCGACTCAGCTTCTCCCTCGGCACGCTTGATCTGGATGATCTTGTCAGCCTCGGCCTTTTCATTCGCAGCCAGTCTGTGCCTAGCAGCTATTAAAGGGAGCTTTTGGTTAATTAAAGTTAATTTTGTGAAATACCGCAAAAGAGCAAGTAAGATGTATCAACAACACACGCATACTCTCAACTAATTATAATGAAAGAAAAGAGTAGACTGCAATACTTGGACCTAACTAGAGAATCCCTTCAATAAAGCATCTATGTATATGATAAATTGATAACATTTGATATCCTATAGGATCATAAGAAAAAATTAATTTGCTTCCCCTCTAAAGCACAGTCCACATAACATTCACTTATCCTGTTTTAGCAAGATCCATCAAGTATCCATCAGTTAAATTGTGATTGATATTATTTTAGGCTTAAAGTATTATTCATCAGGACAGGAAAATATTACTTCAGAAAGTTTAGAAACTTGCCTGCATTGATCTCATTCATGGCTCGTTTGACATGTGCATCGGGCTCAATATCCACAATGAGAGTCTGAACTATCTCATATCCATACATAGACATTGCCTAAACCAGAAAGTAAAGTAACTCGTATCATCAATCATATTTCAATAGCTGGAAAAGAAACAAAAAACAAACAGAATTAAGAGCTAGAATGGTTACCTTCTCAAGTTCTTCTTCCACAGCCTTTGCAATTTCATTCTTTTGCTCGAATGCATCATCCAGCATCAGCTTTGGGATGCTAGCACGGATTACTAAATAATAATTGCATAAATTTTGATATATCGTTATACTCTCCAAATGTGTAAATGGTAACAATTGTATAAAATATATGACATAATGCAAAACCATACCATCAAAGACATAAGATTGAATCTGCTCTTTGGTGTTTGTGAGCTTGTAGAAGGCATCAGAAGCCTTATCAGCTAGAGCTCGGTACTGGATAGAAGCGACCACAGTCACAAACACATTATCCTGAAATACATAACAGCGTCAACGAAATGAGAAACATAATATATCTTTCAAGAGTTGGTTGCTTAGTTGTAGTTTTCTTGGAGTAATTTCAATAAATACTACAAACTAAAGCAGCATCATGAATGCCAACATATCACACCTCAAACTACACAACAGCTTAATAAGAAGAACTTCGCCGCATATTCTTATAAAACCAGTAAAATATACTATAATAACATTCAAAATGGGAAGCATCTCAAATTCAAGCAAAAGATTTACCCAGTAAACTGCCATCCAAAAGAAAAAAGAATTATCCCACAGGAAGGCTATTGTCAATAACTTAATGCTCTTAGAATGCTTAAAATATTCCAAAAAAGTTCCTTCTCAGAACATATCGATCATGAGTAAACTCCAATTTTATACATTTTAAAGACCAGAAGTTTAATTACAGAATAACACTTGAACATTATCTGTATGCATAACCTACTGTGTATAATTAGTCTATTAACTCACAAAGATAAACAGGTGCTAATTTCACATGTAACCCTTCAAGTATCAGGATATTACTTGAACCCCTACAAAACCAGAGATGTCAACTTGTAAAACATCAAAACTATCCTCTGTACCACTCCTTTCCAGGTTATCCAACCAAACCCAGCTTTTTTCTCAGCTGTTAAATGCTAAACAGATGAGGGAGAATAGAGGGACAATAAGGCTTACAGCGGCCTATCAGTTGTTCCCCTGTTTGCAGGGGTGTTTATGAAAAATTTCCAAAACAAAGATGTGAGTAGGACTTGAAAACCTTTGTCTTAGTCTCGCAACGAACATCCAGCTGTTGCAAGCGGAGAGTGAGGTAGCCGGCAACGCTTTTTCCAAAGCACCACGGCACGAAGTGGCATCCTGGATCGAGGATATCGTCAAACTTTCCGAAGGACTCTCTGACCGCCACAGTCGATTGCATCACCATAACACATCCAAGACATTGCCCCCATTTTTCACACTACAAAGAAAATGTCACTTTGATGAATAACGGCGGAAAAATCTTAAAAGAAGCAAAAACGTAGTGCCCAGCATGGACAGATTGTTTTCTTTGAAAATAGCTAAGAAAAAATATTAAATGTTTATCGAGATTCCAATCTGTGCATAACATAATGAGGCGTGAAGATTGGCTAAACTCTAATTTGATAGGACTGTAACAAATCTGAAAGAGTCTGAATAGGAGAGAATTGATTGTTTTCCTTAAATCCATGCCCTTTACTTGCTTAAATCCTGATCAATAATATTACAGGTTATAGATCAGCAAGACTACGAAACTTGCATCCGACAGAGAGAAGAAATAATTTCAAAAAGTATATATAAGTCAGAATAAAGATTTTATCAATTTATAATGGTGTTTTTTTCCAATCTCATGAACAGTTCAGGTGCACACGAAATATCAAATCTATTTGAAACGGAAAATGAGAGAAAATACATAACGAAAACATTCCGACGAACAAATTTAAGCCAATTTAATACGAAAAGTTTGATAAAAACAAAACAACAAAAAAGGAGATACCGAATATATAGACAAAGATTAGCAAGAAAGATACAGAATAAAGAATCGCTAAGGAAAATAGAAAGATTAAATCGGATGAAGGAATTCCCGCAATTTTAACCTTTCACTCTTCAATAAGGCTCGCAGCACAAATAAGTTTGTAAGGATGCGGAACAAGAAAAAGAGAAGCTAGGGTTTATAAAGATGACACGCAAAGGGGTTATCAAGAGACGGTAGGAAGGTATTTCTGCGAAATTACATAGTGTAATTTTTAGTATAAGATAAATATTAACACTCCATTAGATGAAGAGTTATATATACCTTCCTATTAATCAGTGTTTTATCTCTAATGAAGTAATTATGGATATAATGTAAGCATGGATTACAGTAGTGTAAGCGACTAAGCGTACCTCTCTTGAGTCTGGACTCTGATGGCGGGATGAAGATTGCAGGAGAGGAGAGAGAGATCAGGATTCAGGACCAAACCTGTGGGGCCCACAAGTATCCTCTCCAACATAGTACAAGATTCCTTCATTTACGGTTTGAGATTAAATCCCAGACGCTTTGAGATTCGGGGCTAGTAGAAGGCAGTATTATTGGACTTTTAGATTCGTGCCAAGTTAAAAGAACGGTCCAGATCCAGTCCTTCTAAAAGATTCCCGATTACGGTACCGGGGAGGATCTGAATTCGATTTGAGCGGTCTTTCTCGCCGAAATTTTTATTAATAAAAAAAATATTAAATTAATGTCGACATAGAATAAAAATTCGTCAAATTTTGAAATCTAACAAAGACGTTACGAACCGTAACAGCCCACTTAACAATCTAACTTCGCTAATCGCAGCAGCTTAAGAACTGACCGTTCAGAACAATGACGTCCAGAGAGAAAAAAAATCAGACCGTTCCGAAAATAACGGCCAGCGCAGAAAAAAAAAATGCGCCTGGCCGTTCGAACCATAACGGCCAGCCGCTGGAAAACTTTTTGTTATTTGAATATGGTAACTTTTTGTTTCTTATTTGAATACTACGCTGAACATCAAATAAATGGAGGTTTCCATTACTTCTCAAAGTCTCATTTCTTATTAAACGCTATTCATTAAATGGATCTTTAATTGTTTTGGGAAGAAATATATGAATATTTTGTCCTTCTCCATTTTTTAACAGAACAAACAAATGGTGCCTCCATTAACTCTTTTAATTTTACTAATCTTTATCATTAGCTCTTTTTAATGCATAAACTAAGATGAGCACAAAAACTTAAAAACCCAAATTATGATAAAGAAAAAATATATCTGAATAACAGCAATATTTGCTCAAAAATTTTTGAATTAGTTTGCTTGAAAACTATATTTTCATTCAAACAACCTCAACATTTTATAATTCTAATCTTTATTCAATCAAAAGATAATATTAATTGATCAATTATTTTTCAATCTATTCAGATAAAATAAATAAAGAAATGAAATTGGCATCAATTCATATATAATTGAGTGTCACTTTAGTTAGAGATAATATTGACATAGGTTAAATTAGAATA
>JAJGRW010000044.1:0-79756 GCA_025461045.1 Carex parvula
ACTATGTGACACCCTTTTATCTTTTCTTTTTTTTGTTTTGTTTTTCTTCAATCCTTTCACATGAGGGAGCAGCTGTTAGGGTTCTCATCACTGAAAAAATTTGTATACGGGTCGGCGCCATGCGGGTTGTGCATCATGTGTGGCGGCATGTATGCGGCCGGCCGTACCCAACGCCATGCCGGGATGTTGGTATCCCATACCGGGATGACCTTGTGGATGTGCCGGCACCGTGTCCATGGCCATGGCCATAACCATTCATGATCATTTGCTGTTGCTGCATCTGCTGCTGTTGTTGCATTTGCTGCTGTTGTTGTTGCATTTGCTGCTGCGTTGTTGCAACTGTTGCTGTTGTTGTTGCTGCTGCTGATGCTGCATCAATGCAGCAAGGTACTGTTGTTGCTGGTACGGATTCATTTCATGTGGCGGAGGACCACCCATTGCCGGTAGCCCCTGTGCAGCCCCGATATTCCCCATGTGGGCCCCGCCAGGACCTCCAGGACCAGCCATCGCCATGCTCATGGGCCCACCCATCTGCCCCATCATGGGTCCCATTTGACCCATTTGACCCATCATCCTGGCATCAGGTTTTCCCATCGGCAGCATCTGGGGGCGGGGCCCGCCATGAGCACCTCCCCGGCAGGATGCCCGCCTTCATTGCCTCCTTTCTTGCCCCCTCCATTTCCCTGACCGCCATGATTCGGCTGGTATTATTACCACCACCGCCACCTTTATTACCATTTTTACCCCGCTCTGATTTTGATTCTGATTCGGGTTTCCCCTTCCCGCCATTCCCGTCTTTCTTCCCACCTCCATTACCCCCACCAGCATTTCTTATTCTGTACTGGCACATCCCATTTCTTACCATTATTACCCCCACCACCTTTCTTGCCTCCTTCCTGACCGTTCCCACTCACCGGTTTAACAATCTTTAGCTCATCAAAGAAATCATCATCATACCATCGAGCTCATCGTCATACTCATCATCATCATAATCTCAAAGTCTTCCATCAAACTCACTCCCCTCTTCGAATTCATCTTCAGGCGGGCAGTGCAAACTTGACCTGTTTCTGATTGTCCTTACCGTTATTACCACCATTGTTGGCAAGACCTGGCATTTTGAAATCCTTGAGTTGCGGGAGCTTGAGATCTTTAAAGCCCTTCATCTGCTGTAGCTGCTGGAAGTGCGCCAGCTGTTGCGGGTTGATTTCCTGCAACTGCATCCCCTTCGGAGGGAATTGGTCTTTTCCCGGATTCCCGTTTCCAGGATTCCCATTTCCATTACCTCCTTTCTGGAACTTGGCCGAGCCACCACCACCGCCACCGTCTTTTTGTTTACCGCCTTCAAGGTTGAGCTTAGAAAATTGGTTGGAGAGGTTGTTTCCTTTCGAGGCGCCCCAGAGTTCGGCATGTTTACCGGCCTTGTTGAGCTTTTTTATAATGGTGGCAGGATCAGCGCTGCCTGTTACTGTCACCTTGCCTTGGTCGGCATCTATGGTTGTAGTGTATACACCTGAGAGATTTTGCAAAACAAAACGAGTAAACCAACACGTTAAAAAAAAAAAAGTTGATATCTTTACGAAGAGACATAGTGAGGGAAAGATTGGAGAGAAACTGGCACCATCTATTTTCTGAAGTAACTTCTTCACCTTCTTCTGACAACCGTCACAGTGTATGTTAACTTTCAGCACACAAGTCTGAAAAAAGAGAAAAAAAAAAAGAAGAAGAAGAAGAAGAGAAGGATAACAAGGTTAGCAACAGAGAGAAGAAACCAGAGGTGTAGGAAAATAAGTTCTCTAAGCAAGGGAGAGAGAGGTAGAGGGAGCGGGAGGAGATAGAGATAGAGAGAGAGAAACCTGTATTTTGAGGAAATTGGAGTTGTCTTACTCATGGCTTCTCCACTGAATAGAGAGAGAGAGAGGATGCGCGCAACGCAAGCAAAGTGTTAACAGATCTGGTCAAAGAGCCCTTAAAATCAGGGGAAGAAGAGAAGGTGACGGAGATAGAAAGTGTAAAGGCAAAATAAGAAACAAGAACAGGGGTGCTTTCTTAAATATTCACTGCTCCGAGACTGAGAGAAAACATTTGCTTAGAAAATGCTGAAACACACAGAAAGAGAGAGAGAGAGAGAGAGAGAGCGCTTAGTGTGTGTTTGAAGGAAAACTCTTGAGTCTTTAGTGTGTTGGTTCTTAGAGAGAGAGAAGGAAGGCTCTTTTAGAGTACAGACTACAGAGCAGCTAAATCTCTTCTCTCTTTCGCCCTTTTACGTTAGCCGCTTTTGCATTTTGTTTTTCAAAACTTGTCAAGTATTTATTCCCTCTAACTTAATCCCCTTCTCCGCCAACAAAACACCGTTGAAGAGAGAATTTAGTGAGTTGTTTCCAAAGGAAACATCTTTTTCTGTGCATGGTAGACTTTAATTAGTGTATCAGCTTTTTGTTTACCTATAGGAAAAAATATTAATTTATATCCTAAGACAAGACCACCTTACCATGAGATTACTAAACATTAAAGATTTGAAGTTCAACAAAAAATAAATCTTTGGATAGAACATTAATAGAAATTACCTCTGTTTTTGGATAGAACATTAATAGAAATTACCTCTGTTTTTACCCTTGCTTCCACAGAATCAACACAAAATGTAGTTTTTAATAAGTAAATTAAATTCGGATGACCATTGTATCATTAACATAGTAAACTTATATAGTTATATGAAAAGTAAAAATCATGGAAAATACATGTGTTAGGCCGGTTAAACCGTTAAAGTATCAATTTGACTAGATAACCTTCGCAAAGCATGTGATGAAACACCCAAATAAAAAATATCCCAATTAATTTTTAAGGCTTATCCTTTTATATTACCGTCATGATGAAGTTCCAAATTCAAATACTAATTAAGAACACAAAATGAATTGATATAAATTAAAAATATATATAATATAAAATTCAACGAGTACTAAGGAAACAAAATTTCTACATTATTTTTAATTATTTCAATTAAATATTTTCATTGGATCGTCAATATATTTTATTTAACTAAGTAAGCTATCTGACACTCTATTGAATGTAGCTATTTTTTATTTCAGAAGATAAGATATGAAGGAGTAAAAAAAAAAAAGTTTTTCCATTGAAATATTTAATATTAATGTTTTCAGGGGTTAAGATGATATTTTAGAGTGTCACTGCCTTTTCTCGCTGCAAAAAAGTACACGGTAAGAAAATGTTATTTTTTACCGTTTAATCATGTACCCAGTAGACAGGCTGGTACTATGATTTCAGCAACTTCAAGAGAAGCGAGGTGCGTTCACCGCCCAGTGAACCAAAACAATACTCACGCGCTCACATTCCTCCTCAACTCTCTCCGTTTTCTCTCATGAGGTCTCCATTTTCTCTTTATCTTCACTGATCCCCTAAGCTTTTCTTAACATTAAAAATAAATTGTATGAATAATATACATAACAGTTTAATTAAATCATAGAAAAAAATTTTACTCAAAAATTCCTTAATAATACATGATAAAATCAAATAAAAATAAGAAAATGAAAAAACAATGTTTTCTTGAGCAACAATTAACTAAAATAAATACTGAAGTAGCTTTTTCAAGTCTATCAATAATAATCTTGATTTTACATATATTTTGAAAAATAAAATTTATATTTGTTTCTTAAATTATCTGAAATAATTGCTATTTTGTTGATTCTCAAACACCAGTGAAGTTCGAACTAAACATTAAAGGTCAATGGATGTTTCCATTGTGAATGAAATGGAGAAAGAAGAAAACCGAGAGTGGTGGTAATGCTTGGCCACAACGCGTGTTGTCGAACCCACTGGCGCAGTGTCAGAAGAGGCGCGCCGGAGTTAGCAAGAGCATTTACTCCTCCATTTATGGGTCCTACGCCCGCCCTCCCCCCTCTCGCATGTGAATTTCCATAATTTACCCTCCATTCTGCGCTATTTTTCGTGTTTCAGCGGTCCTCCTACGCCGCACCAAGTTGCACCCCCAACAATCTGGCGTCCGTATCCCTCCCCTGTTACTCCAACTTAGATCCCTTGACCCTTGAGCATGGATAAAACCCTGCTTTTCCCGGATCATTTGATTTGATGATGTTATTTATTTTTTAGGTTACACTGTCTGATTAGAAATTAACAAGACTCTTAAAATGATGATAAATTTTATAACTCGTCAGTAAACGATAATTCTAACTGTAAATAACCATGTCACGAGCGTCACATAATTATCTTTAATTGGATGTTATATTTTTTTTCACATTAAATGATAGTTTTTAGATGATCTCTCATGAATGCACAGCACAATTATATCCTGAAACTGGTAGGTCCTTGATAACGCTATCTGAGTTATAATTTCTATCAAAATATCTAAATTTTAGATTCATATTCCATCTTTCTATTAAAAATTGCTCAGCTTGGTAAATAAATGTGAAATTAAACTTAAAATCAAGAGTTCTCGGACAATATTATTATTGATGAAAATCACAGAGCAAAAATGTATATTCACCTCTCGATATATAATATTCTAAAAAAAAATTCTGAATTTGAATTCAAGGAAAACCCTTATTTAAAAACAGGATGAAGTTGCTTACTCAAAAAAACAAAAGGATTCATTTGATCATGTCACCAATTGTTGCACAAGCATCTATTAATTAATTATTCGATGTATATTTGACGACATACACAAAAAAGATTGTATTGTTATTTATATATATATACAACAATTAGTCTCATCCATCCTGAATTGTAAGCACATCACATGTGCCTATGTTCTTTCAAATCAAGAATATGTGTGATATGTCCGATGCAATACAAACCCAAATCAACACTATGTCAGGGAACTATATATAGTAGGCCAACATGAAAATTGTAAATACTGCGTCAACATCTGACCAGTGAGCTTATATATATATATATATGCAGTTCCATTGCCACCGTTTTGAAGTTTGACGTGGTATCATGTCCTGAATGATTATCCAGTCATGACCAACATATTCGTTATAGAGCATCTTTGTTCTAGTTACAAAATAATTGTAAATGCCGACCATTTAATTGTATTTTTAATTGTGAAAATCAGGGAATAACTGTTAATATCACAACGTTGTTTGAATAACCTGGAAAAAGTTTATAATTATTTTTAGAAACCTCATAACGCTTTATATTCAATTTCCGTTCAAATCTCTCAACTCTAACTATTTCTGACTAGGGCCACCTTCTAAAAGATCGCTAGTGCATTAACAACGGATACTATTTCTGACCAGGGCCACCTTCTAAAATCAGGGAATAACCGTTAATATTACAACGTTGTTTGAATAACCTGGAAAAAGCTTACAATTATTTTAGAAACCTCATAACGCTTTATATTCAATTTCCGGTCAAATCTCTCAACTCTAACTATTTCTGACCAGGGCCACCTTCTAAAAGATCGCTAGTGCATTAACAACGGATACTAGTTAACGCATGCAAGTCTTTAAACCTAACATATATCAAGTTTTTATACATAGCGTATCAAGAAGAAGAAAAAAACATCACGAATATAACTCAAAAGTACTTCAGCACAGAGTTAATTTGAAAGAGAAAATCGAGTAGAAGACGTTCGTAGTTTCAGATTCGCTAAATTCCTCACACATCGTCGGAAAAATAGATGGGGTTGATTGAAGAAAAAAAAAAGTGGGTGCAAGTCTTTAAAAGATTCAAAATGCAGTATTTATACATAGCATGTGAATTCTTTAAACCTACACGTGCAAGTCTTTATACCTAGCATATAAAGCTTTTAAACCTAACATATCGAGTTTTTATATGTAGTATATCAAGAAGAAGAAAAAAAGCGACACATTTATAGCTCAAAATTACTTCATCATGGATCTCATTTAAAAGAAAAAATTGAGTATAAGACGTTTATAGTTTTAGATTCGTAAAATTTTTCACAAATCGTTGAAAAAATAGATGAGAATTATCAGAGAAAAAAAATAGTGAATAAAAAAAGAGTCAGAGGCCACACTCGGAGATGAATTCTTGAGAGGTAGTGATATTAAACCTACTTTTTTTATTGACAAAACGTTGTCTACATATTTTACTATATAGACAATTTTACCCTTCATCAAAATTTCCCTTAAAAATTGATTCTCTCATATAGTTCCACAAAAAAGATTTTTAAAAGTTATGTTTAAAATCTGTTTATCTCATATTATTATATGATTCCTTTCTTTAAAAGTTAGTTTCACAAAATAAGTATTCATTTTTTATTTTCTTCACATCTTCAAGATTTTTTGAGAGAATTACAATAGTGATTTTTTTTATTATATTATTAATATATATCGATATTATATGTATCAATTTGTTTTATCCAACTTTACAAAGAAGAGGGTTCAAATGCCTCTATTTTTTTGTGCCTCCACCATGCCTTCATTTTTAAAAACTTTAATAACTCCAAATTTAAAACTTAAAAGTCAAAATAAAACCGTTGGATATGATCTACATCATTTTATCACATTTCGATTTGTTTTTATGTGAATCAATAAGATCTAGAAATTATCCAAATTAGTACGTTTTTTACAAGCTCTTGATGACAACTAAAAAAAAAATTAAATATCATAATTTTTTACACGTGTATAGATAAAATGATGTAGATCATATCCAGCGGTTTTATTTTGACTTTTAAGTTTTAAATTTTGAGTTATTAAAGTTTTAAAAAATGAAGGCATTTGAACCCTCCTCCTTTACAAATTTTGTTAACAATCTACTATAAAAATATTGTTTTGTCAATTGATATTTATTTTTTGTACAAAAATCACTAAAGCAAATGACATGATTACTTATTAAAAAAAACGTATTGAAAGCAAAATATCATGAATAATTTTGATATCTAACTTACGATAAAAAAAAATAAAAAAATTACAACATAACACTACAATAAAAAAAATTACATCAATCATGCTAAAATTTGCTTTAGCGGTGCTCCGAATTGGCTCATCTGTTTAACGCTTGTCAATTTTTTGAGCAACAACTGACGAGAAAATGAATGTCTAGAGAGATTACTCAACAGCTCACGATTGTGTAACAAAAAATTTATCCCACCCATCCAATAACCTTCCTCTTGTTTTTTTTTTCTTTTAATTTCAAAATGACAACCAATGAGACAGCTATTGGTGCTTCGCAGTTCAGAAGGAATTCATCAGGTGTCTCGATATGCACCGCTTTCTGTCGCAATGCAAAATCACAAATTTATTTGGTCGCAAATCGCGGGTTAATTGTTTCATTTGCACATAACCTTCAACAGCATATAATTCACGAATAGCAAGAAGCAAATCATCACTATTTTCAAATTTTAGAAGTTAATTGTTTTCATTTGTATCATTCAGAACTTGATTTAAAAATTTTCTTGCAGCTGGTTAGAAGATTGATCCATCTATTCAATTAACAAATATAAATTATTTACAAAACATCAATAAAAAATTTCCTAACAATTTTAATTAAAATAAACATGTATACTATACATATCAAAATTATGAGAAAAAATTATAAAAAATAAACAATATTTTGAGTTGGGTCATATTACCTATTAAAGTGAGTGTATTATAATATATATTTTTAATTTATATAAATAGAAAAAAAAAAGTTAAACACATTCCATGACTATTTGAAACTTTAATTCAACACGTCGTCTTGAGAATCGTGATGATTGAAATGACTACAAAATACGGGTAGGTACATTAAATTCAAACTTTAAATAATATATACAGTGAATTAAATCAACTAGAAGCAAATAACCAAATTCTGATCATATTAGAATTGTCAAACTTTAAATTACATCAATGCATAATCAAAAGAAAAAGAAAAATAGTATTTAGCAATTATCAAAATCAAATAATTAATAAATTATCACTATATTAATTACATTGTGAATATATATGGTAGTCAGAAAAATATTTGAAAAGAGTTAAACTTGTCCATAATTTAAATTTTTATAAAGACGTGTTAATATAAATGCGTGTGATGTCAAATATGCCTATCTATGGAAGGTATAACATTTTCTCTGGTTTTTATATGATGTCTCGTATTTTATGTTTTTTTATTCTTATATAAAAAAATCGCAAGTGATAGAACAGAGGCGGCAATGTATGTTGAAGAATTAGAACTTTTTTTTTCCTCTCGTGATTATTAACATTCAAATTGATTTAATTTGCAATATCGTAACAAATTAAAAAAACATGAGCACCTATCCTGCTAATTTAGATATTAATCTGTTGGATCATAAATATTTTGATTTATTTTTGTTTATTCCCAATTGGTTTTATCCCGAAAGTGGATTTATCAATTGAAAACTGAAAATTCAGGTTTTTGTGTGTATATTGATTTTCATACTTCAAAATTCTGCATCCGTATTTGCGTACGAGTTAATGTTTCTGCTGTGAGAAAAAACTATCTATAAAGATGCTTTAAAATAATATACCGATTAACGAAATTTTAATACAGAAGTACCGTTTAATTAGTTTTGAAGGAAGATAAAATTTGGTGTGATGTATGCTTGGATGGTATGTGCACTTTCAACCGTATTTATACAATAAGGGTAAATTTGGCTGGAGGTCACTAAATTTTGTCGTTTGTTACGAATTAGTTACTCAAGTTTGATTTGTTTCTTTTTGGTCACTAAACTTTGTCACTTGTCTCATCAAGTCACTCTATACTTTTATATCCAAAATCTTAACGGAATGTTCGCATTCCGTCCAAAAATATTAACGGAATATACTCATTTCGTCAAAAATATTAACGGAATGAGCATATTCCGTCCAAAATACTAACGGAATGAGCATATTCCGTTAAGATTTTGAACAGAAAAGTATAGAGCGACTTGATTGAGACAAATGACAAAATTGATTGACTAAAAAGAGACAAATCAAATTTCAGTGACCAATTCGTGACAAATGACAAAGTTTAAAGACCTCCGGTGAAATTTACTAATGAAATGGTTCATATATTAACTTCCCGGAATAAAAAAAAAATAGGAAAGATGTAACTTTACTTATTCAATAAAGTGTTAGCCTGTATTTATTGAAGATCATTCGGAAAAAAGAAGGGATATACAACTTTTATACTAAGTATAAAAATTTTCAAATTCAAATATAAATAATTTAATTGCAAGCATACAACTTTGAAAATGCAGATAGGAATGCGAGAATAATAAAACAAAAATGTCGGTTTCGTTTAAAAAACGGTTCTATGCGTTGATATTTGAAGCACAAAGTGATTATGGCATTATAAATTATAATGATTGACGCGCAAATCTTAATATTATTTTGTCCGAATCATCAAGATACTTGTATTAATTAAGCCCAACGTGTAATGACGCAAGAAAACTTCATTATAATAAAAATATATATCATAGAACTAATTCTTCCAACGTGAAATCTCTGTTATGCAAGGGAATTGTTTTATCCGTAAAAATTATTTAATCAGACGTACGGAAATAAAAAGAGTGTCTCGTTTCTAATAAATATATAAAGATCGGGTTTATTGAGTCCAATCTAATATTATGGTTCGGACTCAGTGATTCAGATCCATGTTTTTTTTTCATTTTTTTTTAGTTTGGATCCGGACCGTCCGATTAGAGGAGAATCATGCACTAGTCTACTGATGATCCCAGAAAAACATAATATTTGAATTTGGACCATTGAGTCAGATCCATGTATTTTAGAACAGTCTCAATGAGGCAAATCTTTCTATTTCCGTACGTTTGAATTTAATAATTAAATATGAATAAAAAATTTCTCTATGGAAGTTATGGACAGACCAGCATTTATGTCATAATATTCAATGCCACCAAGGAACAAAACCACATTTTATGTTGACAGCTGTAAAATGTATGTTATCAAAATTATCAAAATAAATGATTGTTAACGAATTTCGTAAAAGGAAAAAAAACAACAAACTTATCACCCGGGAAAACAGACCAAAAATACTTCATACACAATTATCTCCAATTTTTTTAGTTACCATTTTATCAGGGGCAGAGCTACTGTGGCACAAGAGTAGGCA
The DNA here is from genome assembly GCA_025461045.1 of Carex parvula. Taxonomy (NCBI): domain Eukaryota; kingdom Viridiplantae; phylum Streptophyta; class Magnoliopsida; order Poales; family Cyperaceae; genus Carex; species Carex parvula. The sequence goes on from JAJGRW010000044.1 coordinate 10,042, forward strand.
ACTAACAGATCAAAAATATTTCATACACAATTATCTCCAAATTTTTTAGTTATCATTTCCCCAGGGGCGGAACTACTGTAGTACAGGGGGCAAGCAGTTGCCTGCTCAGGAAAAAATAAAAAATTGAACCAGGTTCTTTAAAATACCTTATCTATTTTTGGATTTATTTGAGCCTACCCATGGCTGGCCAAATGTTTTTTTCTTTCTACATCCATATATATCTTTTATATATGTCCGTCTATCTCTCACAAAATTTCTGACTATGCCATTGCATTTCACATAAAGAATAGACAGAGATATAGGTGTTTTGGAAAAAAAATCAGTTTTATTAGATACGCTGATAAGATTTGCTGCACCTTCAAGAGGTGTCAGGCATGTATTTATTTGTGTACCTCTAATTGTACTAATTTTGACTAAAATTATGAAAATCGTTGCGCAGATAATATCTGCGTGCCATTCTCGGAGGTACCCAATAATATCCTTTTTTTAATTCATATCAACTCAGTTTATTCTTTTTTGTGAAATGCATGGTAACTTAAAAAAATTCTTTGATTTGTGTCAGAGGTAATACTCCTTGTATGAGAGGTCACAGGTTCGAAATAAAAAAAAAATATTTTTTTGTAAATATTAAATAGTTAAATATTTGACCTTCAATTTTTACTTAATTTTTTTTTTTAAATAAACAATTATCTCTCTCACAAATGTCCACCATGTACACAACATTGCAAAAAAAAAACCATGAATAGTATAAAATCAAGCTATAAAAAAATAATGAAAAATAACACATTAAAATTAAAAAAGTAGAACAAGGCTATTGCAAAACAAGAATAGCTCTTTTGTCATTTGTCTTATTAGAATAGTCAAATCCAACTTTTTATAAGAATAGGCTATTCTAATAAGACAAAAGACTTGAATTTCCTACTTTAGCTATTCAACTCCAACCAAACATAGAACAAGCTATTCCTAATAGCATTGTTCTAAAAATAGCCTATTCTCACTCCACCAAACATATCCTATTTATATTATTCATGGTTTTTTTTTTGCAATGTTGTGTACGTGGTGGACATTTGTGAGAGATAATTGTTTATTTTAAAAAAAAAATTAAGTAAAAATTGAAGGTCAAATTATTTAACTATTTAATATTTACAAAATTTTTTTTTTTTAATTTCGAACCTGTGATCTCTCATACAAGAAGTATTACCTCTGCCACCAAATTAAAGATTGATTCACAATTGTCGAATTTTTAAGTTACTATGCATTTCACAAAAAAGAATAAACTGAGTTGATATGAATTAAAAAAAGATATTATTAGGTACTTCCGAGAATGGCACGCAGATATTATCTGCGCAACGATTTTTCATAATTTTAGTAAAAATTAGTACAATTTAGAGGTACACAAATAATACATGCCCGACACCTCTTGAAGGTGCAGCAAATATTATCAGCGTATCTAATAAAAATGATTTTTTTTTCCAAACACCTATATCTCTGTCTATTTTTTATGTGAAATGCAATGGCATAGTCAGAAATTTTGTGAGAGATAGACGGACATATATAAAAGAATATATATGGATGCAGAAGAAAAAAACATTTGGGCCAGCCATGGGTAGGCTAAATCAAATCCAAAAATAGATAAGGTATTTTAAAGAACCTGGTTCAATTTTTTATTTTTTCCTGAGCAGGCAACTGCTTGCCCCCTGTACTACAGTAGTTCCGCCCCTGGAGAAATGATAACTAAAAAAGTTTGGAGATAATTGTGTATGAAATATTTTTCATCTGTTAGTTGCCTACTCTTGTGCCACAGTAGCTCTGCCCCTGATAAAATGGTAACTAAAAAAATTGGAGATAATTGTGTATGAAGTATTTTTTGGTCTGTTTTTCCGGGTGATAAGTTTGTTGTTTTTTTTTCCTTTTACGAAATTCGTTAACAACCATTTATTTTGATAATTTTGATAACATACGTTTTACAGCTGTCAACATAAAATGTGGTTTGTTCCTTGGTGGCATTGAATATTATGACATTAAATGTTGGTCTGTCCATAACTTCCATAGAGAAATTTTTTATTCATATTTAATTATTAAATTCAAACGTACGGAAATAGAAAGATTTGCCTCATTGAGACTGTTCTAAAATACATGGATCTGACTCAATGGTCCAAATTCAAATATTATGTTTTTCTGGGATCATCTATAGACTAGTGCATGATTTTCCTCTAATCGGACGGTCCGGATCCAAACTAAAAAAAAAAGAAAAAAAACATGAATCTGAATCACTGAGTCCGAACCATAATAATTAGATTGGACTCAATAAACCCGATCTTTATATATTTATTAGAAACGAGACACTCTTTTTATTTCCGTACGTCTGATTTAAATAATTTTTACGGATAAAACAATTCCCTTGCATAACAGAGATTTCACGTTGGGGTAATTAGTTCTATGATATATATTTTTATTATAATGAAGTTTTCTTGCGTCATTACACGTTTGGCTTAATTAATACAAGTATCTTGATGATTCGGACAAAATAAATATTAAGATTTGCGCGTCAATCATTTATAATTTATAATGCCATATATCACTTTGTGCTTCAAATATCAACGCATAAGAACCGTTTTTTAAACGAAACCGACATTTTTGTTTTATTATTCTCGCATTTCCTATCTGCATTTTCAAAGTTGTATGCTTGCAATTAAATTATTTATATTTGAATTTGCAAATTTTTATACTTAGTATAAAAAGTTGTATATCCCTTTTTTTTTCCGAATGATCTTCAATAAATACAGGCTAACAACTTTATTGAATAAGTAAAGTTACATCTTTCCTATTTTTTTTTTTATTCCGGGAAGTTAATATATGAACCATTTCATTAGTAAATTTCACCGGAGGTCACTAAACTTTGTCATTTGTCACGAATTGGTCACTGAAATTTGATTTGTCTCTTTTTAGTCAATCAATTTTGTCATTTGTCTCAATCAAGTCGCTCTATACTTTTCTGTTCAAAATCTTAACGGAATATGCTCATTCCGTTAGTATTTTGGACGGAATATGCTCATTCCGTTAATATTTTTGACGAAATGAGTATATTCCGTTAATATTTTTGGACGGAATGCGAACATTCCGTTAAGATTTTGGACATAAAAGTATAGAGTGACTTGATTGAGACAAGTGACAAAGTTTAGTGACCAAAAAGAAACAAATCAAACTTGAGTAACTAATTCGTAACAAACGACAAAATTTAGTGACCTCCAGCCAAATTTACCCTTATTTATAAATACGGTTGAAAGTGCACATACCATCCAAGCATACATCACACCAAATTTTATCTTCCTTCAAAACTAATTAAACGGTACTTCTGTATTAAAATTTCGTTAATCGGTATATTATTTTAAAGCATCTTTATAGATAGTTTTTTCTCACAGCAGAAACATTAACTCGTACGCAAATACGGATGCAGAATTTTGAAGTATGAAAATCAATATACACACAAAAACCTGAATTTTCAGTTTTCAAATGATAAATCCTCTTTCGGGATAAAACCAATTGGGAATAAACAAAAATAAATCAAAATATTTATGATTGAACAGATTAATATCTAAATTAGCAGGATAGGTGCTCATGTTTTTTTAATTTGTTACGATATTGCAAATTAAATCAATTTGAATGTTAATAATCACGAGAGGAAAAAAAAGTTCTAATTCTTCAACATACATTGCCGCCTCTGTTCTATCACTTGCGATTTTTTTATATAAGAATAAAAAAACATAAAATACGAGACATATCATATAAAAACCAGAGAAAATGTTATACCTTCCATAGATAGACATATTTGACATCACACACATTTATATTAACACGTCTTTATAAAAATTTAAAGTACGGACAGTTTTAACCCTTTTCAAATATTTTTCTGACTACCATATATATCACAATGTAATTAATATAGTGATAATTTATTTATTATTTGATTTTCATAATTGCCAAATACTCTTTTTCTTTTGATTATGCATTGATGTAATTTAAAGTTTGACAATTCTAATATGATCAGAATTTGGTTATTTGCTTCTAGTTGATTTAATTCATTGCATATATTATTTAAAGTTTGAATTTAATGTACCTACCCGTATTTTGTAGTCATTTCAATCATCACGATTCTCAAGACGACGTGTTGAATTAAAGTTTCAAATAGTCATGGAATGTGTTTAACTTTTTTTTTTTCTATTTATATAAATTAAAAATATATATTATAATACACTCACTTTAATAGGTAATATGACCCAACTCAAATATATTGTTTATTTTTTATAATTTTTCTCTTCATTTTGATATGTATAGTATATATGTTTATTTTAATTAAAATTGTTAGGAAATTTTTTATTGATATATTGTAACTAATTTATATTTGTTAATTGAATAGATGGATCAATCTTCTAACCAGCTGCAAGAAAACTTTGAAATCAAGTTTTGAATGATACAAATGAAAACAATAAATTCTTAAGTTTGAAAATCGTGATGATTTGCTTCTTGCTATTCGTGAATTATATGCTATTGAAGGTTGTGCAAATGAAAACAATCAATCCGCAGTTTGCGACCAAATAAATTTGTGATTTTGCATTGCGACAGAAGCGGTGTATATCGAGACACCTAATGAGTTATTTCTGAACTGCGAAGCACCAATAGCTGTCTCATTGGTAGTCATTTTGAAATTAAAAGGAAAAAACAAGAGGAAGGTTATTGGATGGTGGGGATAAATTTTTTGTTACACAATCAATGAGCTGTCGAGTAATCTCTCCAGACATTCATTTTCTCGTCAGTTGTTGCTCAAAGAATTGACAAGCGTTAAACAAATGAGCCAATTCGGAGCACCGCTAAAGCAAATTTTAGCATGATTGATGTAATTTTTTTTATTGTAGTGTTATGTTGTAATTTTTTTATTTTTTTTTATCGTAAGTTAGATATCAAAATTATTCATGATATTTTGCTTTCAATACGTTTTTTTTAATAAGTAATCATGTCATTTGCTTTAGTGATTTTTGTACAAAAAATAAATATCAATTGACAAACAATATTTTTATAGTAGATTGTTAACAAAATTTGTAAAGGAGGAGGGTTCAAATGCCTTCATTTTTTAAAACTTTAATAACTCAAAATTTAAAACTTAAAAGTCAAAATAAAACCGCTGGATATGATCTACATCATTTTATCTATACACGTGTAAAAAATTATGATATTTAATTTTTTTTTTAGTTGTCATCAAGAGCTTGTAAAAAACGTACTAATTTGGATAATTTCTAGATCTTATTGATTCACATAAAAACAAATCGAAATGTGATAAAATGATGTAGATCATATCCAACGGTTTTATTTTGACTTTTAAGTTTTAAATTTGGAGTTATTAAAGTTTTTAAAAATGAAGGCATGGTGGAGGCACAAAAAAATAGAGGCATTTGAACCCTCTTCTTTGTAAAGTTGGATAAAACAACTTGATACATATAATATCGATGTATATAAATAATATAATAAAAAAAATCACTATTGTAATTCTCAAAAAATCTTGAAGATGTGAAGAAAATAAAAAATGGATACTTATTTTGTGAAACTAACTTTTAAGGAAAGGAATCATATAATAATATGAGATAAACAGATTTTACATATAACTTTTAAAAAATCTTTTTTGTGGAACTATATGAGAGAATCAATTTTTAAGGGAAATCTTGATCAAGGGTAAAATTGTCTATATAGTAAAATATGTAGACAACGTTTTGTTATAAAAAAAGTAGGTTAATATCACTACCTCTCAAGAATTCATCTCCGAGTGTGGCCTCGGACTAGTTAGCTACTAATTATTTTTCTCTCAATTTGCCACGAAATCAAATCTTTTTTTATTCACTATTTTTTTCTCTGATAATTCTCATCTATTTTTTCAACGATTTGTGAACATTTTTGCGAATTTAAACTATGAACGTCTTAAACTCAATTTTTTCTTTTAAATGAGATCCATGATGAAGTATTTTTGAGCTATAAATGTGTCGCTTTTTTTCTTCTTCTTTATATACTACATATAAAAGCTCGATATGTTAGGTTTAAAGCTTTATATGCTAGATATAAAGACTTGCACGTGTAGGTTTAAAGAATTCAAATGCTATGTATAAATAGTTAAATACTGCATATGGAATCTTCTAAAGACTTGCACCTACTTTTTTTCCTTCAATCAACCCCATCTATTTTTCCGACAATATGTGAGGAATTTAGCGAATCTGAAACTACGAACGTCTTCTACTCGATTTTCTCTTTCAAATTAAATCTGTGCTGGAGTACTTTTGAGTTATATTCGTAATGTTTTTTTTTTCTTCTTGATACGCTATGTATAAAACTTGATATATGTTAGGTTTAAAGACTTGCATGCGTTAACTAGTATCCGTTGTTAATGCACTAGCGATCTTTTAGAAGGTGGCCCTGGTCAGAAATAGTTAGAGTTGAGAGATTTGACCGGAAATTGAATATAAAGCGTTATGAGGTTTCTAAAATAATTGTAAGCTTTTTCCAGGTTATTCAAACAACGTTGTAATATTAACGGTTATTCCCTGATTTTAGAAGGTGGCCCTGGTCAGAAATAGTATCCGTTGTTAATGCACTAGCGATCTTTAGAAAGTGGCCCTAGTCAGAAATAGTTAGAGTTGAGAGATTTGAACGGAAATTGAATATAAAGCGTTATGAGGTTTCTAAAAATAATTATAAACTTTTTCCAGGTTATTCAAACAACGTTGTGATATTAACAGTTATTCCCTGATTTTCACAATTAAAAATACAATTAAATGGTCGGCATTTACAATTATTTTGTAACTAGAACAAAGATGCTCTATAACGAATATGTTGGTCATGACTGGATAATCATTCAGGACATGATACCACGTCAAACTTCAAAACGGTGGCAATGGAACTGCCTATATATATATATATATATATAAGCTCACTGGTTAGATGTTGAAGCAGTATTTATAATTTTCATGTTGGCCTACTATATAGTTCCCTGACATAGTGTTGATTTGGGTTTGTATTGCATCGGACATATCACACATATTCTTGATTTGAAAGAACATAGGCACATGTGATGTGCTTACAATTCAGGATGGATGAGACTAATTGTTGTATATATATATAAATAACAATACAATCTTTTTTGTGTATGTCGTCAAATATACATCGAATAATTAATTAATAGATGCTTGTGCAACAATTGGTGACATGATCAAATGAATCCTTTTGTTTTTTTGAGTAAGCAACTTCATCCTTTTTTTAAATAAGGGTTTTCCTTGAATTCAAATTCAGAATTTTTTTTTAGAATATTATATATCGAGAGGTGAATATACATTTTTGCTCTGTGATTTTCATCAATAATAGTATTGTCCGAGAACTCTTGATTTTAAGTTTAATTTCACATTTATTTACCAAGCTGAGCAATTTTTAATAGAAAGATGGAATATGAATCTAAAATTTAGATATTTTGATAGAAATTATAACTCAGATAGCGTTATCAAGGACCTACCAGTCTCAGGATATAATTGTGCTGTGCATTCATGAGAGATCATCTAAAAACTATCATTTAATGCGAAAAAAAATATAACATCCAATTAAAGATAATTATGTGACGCTCGTGACATGGTTATTTACAGTTAGAATTACCGTTTACTGACGAGTTATAAAATTTATCATCATTTTAAGAGTCTTGTTAATTTCTAATCAGACAATGTAACCTAAAAAATAAATAACATCATCAAATCAAATGATCCGGGAAAAGCAGGGTTTTATCCATGCTCAAGGGTCAAGGGATCTAACAGGGGAGGGATACGGACGCCAGATTGTTGGGGGTGCAACTTGGTGCGGCGTAGGAGGACCACTGAAACACGAAAAATAGCGCAGAATGGAGGGTCAATTATGGAAATTCACATGCGAGAGGGGGGAGGGCGGGCGTAGGACCCATAAATGGAGGAGTAAATGCTCTTGCTAACTCCGGCGCGCCTCTTCTGACACTGCGCCAGTGGGTTCGACAACACGCGTTGTGGCCAAGCATTACCACCACTCTTGGTTTTCTTCCTTCTCCATTTTATTCACAATGGAAACATCCATTGATCTTTAATGTTTAGTTCGAACTTCACTGGGTGTTTGAGATTCAACAAAATAGCAATTATTTCAGATAATTTAAGAAACAAAATATAAATTTTATTTTTCAAAATATATGTAAAATCAAGATTATTATTGATAGACTTGAAAAAAGCTACTTCAGTATTTATTTTAGTTAATTGTTGCTCAAGAAAACATTGTTTTTTCATTTTCTTATTTTTATTTGATTTTATCATGTATTATTAAGGAATTTTTGAGTAAAATTTTTTTCTATGATTTAATTAAACTGTTATGTATATTATTCATACAATTTATTTTTAATGTTAAGAAAAGCTTAGGGGATCAGTGAAGATAAAGAGAAAAATGGAGACCTCATGAGAGAAAACGGAGAGAGTTGAGGAGGAATGTGAGCGCGTGAGTATTGTTTTGGTTCACTGGGCGGTGAACGCACCTCGCTTCTCTTGAAGTTGCTGAAATCATAGTACCAGCCTGTCTACTGGGTACATGATTAAACGGTAAAAAATAACATTTTCTTACCGTGTACTTTTTTGCAGCGAGAAAAGGCAGTCACACTCTAAAATATCATCTTAACCCCTGAAAACATTAATATTAAATATTTCAACGGAAAAAACCTTTTTTTTTTTTTTTTTACTCCACCATATCTTATCTTCTGAAATAATAAAATAGCTACATTCAATAGAGTGTCAGATAGCTTACTTAGTTAAATAAAATATATTGACGATCCAATGAAAATATTTAATTGAAATAATTAAAAAATAATGTAGAAATTTTTGTTTCCTTAGTACTCGTTGAATTTTATATTATATATATTTTTAATTTATATCAATTCATTTCGTGTTCTTAATTAGTATTTGAATTTGGAACTTCATCATGACGGTAATATAAAAGGATAAGCCTTAAAAATTAATTGGGATATTTTTTATTTGGGTGTTTCATCACATGCTTTGCGAAGGTTATCTAGTCAAATTGATACTTTAACGGTTTAACCGGCCTAACACATGTATTTTCCATGATTTTTACTTTTCATATAACTATATAAGTTTACTATGTTAATGATACAATGGTCATCCGAATTTAATTTACTTATTAAAAACTACATTTTGTGTTGATTCTGTGGAAGCAAGGGTAAAAACAGAGGTAATTTCTATTAATGTTCTATCCAAAAACAGAGGTAATTTCTATTAATGTTCTATCCAAAGATTTATTTTTTCTAGAGCTTCAAATCTTTAATGTTTAGTAATCTCATGGTAAGGTGGTCTTGTCTTAGGATATAAATTAATATTTTTTCCTATAGGTAAACAAAAAGCTGATACACTAATTAAAGTCTACCATGCACAGAAAAAGATGTTTCCTTTGGAAACAACTCACTAAATTCTCTCTTCAACGGTGTTTTGTTGGCGGAGAAGGGGATTAAGTTAGAGGGAATAAATACTTGACAAGTTTTGAAAAACAAAATGCAAAAGCGGCTAACGTAAAAGGGCGAAAGAGAGAAGAGATTTAGCTGCTCTGTAGTCTGTACTCTAAAAGAGCCTTCCTCTCTCTCTCTAAGAACCAACAACTAAAGACTCAAGAGTTTTCCTTCAAACACACACTAAGCGCTCTCTCTCTCTCTCTCTCTCTCTCTTCTGTGTGTTTCAGCATTTTCTAAGCAAATGTTTTCTCTCAGTCTCGGAGCAGTGAATATTTAAGAAAGCACCCCTGTTCTTGTTTCTTATTTGCCTTTACACTTTCTATCTCCGTCACCTTCTCTTCTTCCCCTGATTTTAAGGGCTCTTTGACCAGATCTGTTAACACTTTGCTTGCGTTGCGCGCATCCTCTCTCTCTCTCTATTCAGTGGAGAAGCCATGAGTAAAGACAACTCCAATTTCCTCAAAATACAGGTTTCTCTCTCTCTATCTCTATCTCCTCCCGCTCCCTCTACCTCTCTCTCCCTTGCTTAGAGAACTTATTTCCTACACCTCTGGTTTCTTCTCTCTGTTGCTAACCTTGTTATCCTTCTCTTCTTCTTCTTCTTCTTCTTTTTTTTCTCTTTTTTCAGACTTGTGTGCTGAAAGTTAACATACACTGTGACGGTTGTCAGAAGAAGGTGAAGAAGTTACTTCAGAAAATAGATGGTGCCAGTTTCTCTCCAATCTTTCCCTCACTATGTCTCTTCGTAAAGATATCAACTTTTTTTTTTTTTACATGTTGGTTTACTCGTTTTGTTTTGCAAAATCTCTCAGGTGTATACACTACAACCATAGATGCCGACCAAGGCAAGGTGACAGTAACAGGCAGCGCTGATCCTGCCACCATTATAAAAAAGCTCAACAAGGCCGGTAAACATGCCGAACTCTGGGGCGCCTCGAAAGGAAACAACCTCTCCAACCAATTTTCTAAGCTCAACCTTGAAGGCGGTAAACAAAAAGACGGTGGCGGTGGTGGTGGCTCGGCCAAGTTCCAGAAAGGAGGTAATGGAAATGGGAATCCTGGAAACGGGAATCCGGGAAAAGACCAATTCCCTCCGAAGGGGATGCAGTTGCAGGAAATCAACCCGCAACAGCTGGCGCACTTCCAGCAGCTACAGCAGATGAAGGGCTTTAAAGATCTCAAGCTCCCGCAACTCAAGGATTTCAAAATGCCAGGTCTTGCCAACAATGGTGGTAATAACGGTAAGGACAATCAGAAACAGGTCAAGTTTGCACTGCCGCCTGAAGATGAATTCGAAGAGGGGAGTGAGTTTGATGAAGACTTTGATGATTATGATGATGATGAGTATGACGATGAGCTAGATGGGTATGATGATGATTTCTTTGATGAGCTAAAGATTGTTAAACCGGTGAGTGGGAACGGTCAGGAAGGAGGCAAGAAAGGTGGTGGGGGTAATAATGGTAAGAAAGGGGATGTGCCAGTACAGAATAAGAATGCTGGTGGGGGTAATGGAGGTGGGAAGAAAGACGGGAATGGCGGGAAGGGGAACCCGAATCAGAATCAAAATCAGAGCGGGGGTAAAAATGGTAATAAAGGTGGCGGTGGTGGTAATAATAACCAGCCGAATCATGGCGGTCAGGGAAATGGAGGGGGCAAGAAAGGAGGCAATGAAGGCGGGCATCCTGCCGGGGGAGGTGCTCATGGCGGGCCCCGCCCCCAGATGCTGCCGATGGGAAAACCTGATGCCAGGATGATGGGTCAAATGGGTCAAATGGGACCCATGATGGGGCAGATGGGTGGGCCCATGAGCATGGCGATGGCTGGTCCTGGAGGTCCTGGCGGGGCCCACATGGGGAATATCGGGGCTGCACAGGGGCTACCGGCAATGGGTGGTCCTCCGCCACATGAAATGAATCCGTACCAGCAACAACAGTACCTTGCTGCATTGATGCAGCATCAGCAGCAGCAACAACAACAGCAACAGTTGCAACAACAGCAGCAAATGCAACAACAGCAGCAAATGCAACAACAGCAGCAAATGCAACAACAGCAGCAGATGCAGCAACAGCAAATGATCATGAATGGTTATGGCCATGGCCATGGACACGGGATGCCGGCACATCCACAAGGTCATCCCGGTATGGGATACCAACATCCCGGCATGGCGTATGGGTACGGCCGGCCGGCATACATGCCGCCACACATGATGCACAACCCGCATGGCGCCGACCCGTATACAAATTTTTTCAGTGATGAGAACCCTAACAGCTGCTCCCTCATGTGAAAGGATTGAAGAAAAACAAAACAAAAAAAAGAAAAGATAAAAGGGTGTCAAATAGTGGGTTGTGTGTTAATGGAGGTGCTTCTCTAATGCTTTTTCTATATTCAGAGACTTTTAAGGGGCAGTATACAAGACAAATGGGGATAATATATCAGAGACCTAGTTTTTATATTCTCTTTTTTCTAATGTTGCCATCTTAATTTTCTTTCTTTAAAAGTTCGTCACTTGAAGGTGAAGTTAGGTATAGTACTTAGTTCTTCTATCTATATAATAGATTCTCATAACATAAGGTTGGTTACTTCATGTTGTTCTTCAAGCTTTTGGCAAAGAGGAAAAGAGAGAAAGAAAGGGGTTAGCTAGGGTTTTGCTTTTATGAGCTCTTTGTTGCTATGTGCGATGTTATAACTCTTTTCCTTCTATAGTGGGTGTATTTATTTGTGTGTTTTTATAAGTGGCAAAAAAGAAAATGAGGATAATAATGGTGGTCAAACTAATTGTTTGGTAGTGAGTGACTCTGCTTTTTTTTTTTTTGCTGCTCCTTTATCTACATTTACATTGTTTGGTTTGTCTAACATTTTGTCGGAATGGTTTATTGGGTCGGGTTTGCAAACACAAATTGTCCAAACCCGAATCGAATATGCTGTTTGAAGTTAATTAGTCTCTAACAAGTTTAAATTATGAAGAGTCAACTATTGTAGTAAAGTTATATTTACAATGTTAATTATTACTCAAATTGCATCAGGCAATATTGAAAGTTCATTTACATGTTTCACATTTAGTCTTCGCAAGTTCGAAAAACTAAAAATATTTAGCTATTTGCCGTTGAATTCATTCCAAGTGGTTATATTATCTATAGCATGTGAGATCAAAGTTGACAAACTGAATCATGTACTGTCTTTGAGAGATTTTATTGGGATTGAAATTTTTTTCCATTGTGATATAAGAATATTTATTCTGGTACTGCTATATTAAGTTTTTATTCTGGCACTTTTTTCACATGTAGGCTTATTTTGTGCAAATGGTAGGCTTTGTTCTTTTATTGAAAAAATGACAATCTCCTTAATTGGAGGGGGCTTTAAGCAAAATGAGCTCCTAATGGGAGGTTACGTAGAGCAATTACTTGTAACATGGATTGCTTCGACTTAAAAGTGCACGTAATGATGAATGTGGAGTGATTGTCTCGTAGTTAATTGCAATAAATTATAACTAGTTCGTATTAAATTGTGATCACCGAGAGACATGATTGTATCTATGCAAGAGGCCAAGGGGGTAATCTTACACTAAAAAAAAAAAAAAACCTCGTATGGCTGATAAGTTTCTCCGAAAATCACCTCCAAGGCATCCTCGATCCAACTCATGCAAATTATGTGGCACAGAAACTTCTTTAAATACTTCCAATTGTTGACATTTAAAGCCTTGAAGGTACTTATTGACAAATTTGCTATGTTCAATGCTCGGAGGTTTGAATTAATATGTAAGTACAGAAGCATCGTTCGGCAATAATAAAAATAAATAAATGACAACAGCTTCTGATAGTAACATGATATGTTCTAAATGTTGTGCTTGCTTTCTACTGAACTTGGGTTTGAAATAATTTTGGTTCTCAGCTATTATCCTATAGCAAACTTTGTAGCTATTATTACTGAGTCTGGCTAGTATGACATCAGTGTCATTTCAACCTATATAACACAAATTTCAAAACCTATCGAATCGACTTCAAACAGTGAATCCAAACCGTTCAAACTGATCTATTTCATTAGTTGTGTGTTTCCATGCAAAATTTATAATTTTTTGAATTTATTTAGTATCAAGTCAAGCGGTCACATGTGTGAGTTTTTAAGTTAATTTTAATACATTCATTTTTCAACATTTTTGACCGCTTGATTTGATACTAAAATAACTAGAAAATATAATTTTTTTGCATGTAAACGCATCACTCATAAATTAATCAGTTTGAACGGTTTGGATTAGTCATTTGAAGTCTATCTAATTAATTTTGTAGTTGGTGTCATATAACATCTATGTCATACTAGCCGGACTCGTTATTACTACTGCTTGTAGTTGTAGGGATGGGGTAATAGTAATACCGAGGCATTGTTAGCTGAAAACAATAGAGGAGAAGAGAATCTTTGTATACTCAAAGCATGTTGGTATAGTCTCTGTACCAACACATTTTGTGAGAACTGGTGGGATAACCCCATTTTGTAAGAACACTATTAGAATAACCCTTTGTTTATTCGCAAATCAGTTAAAAAAGTCTAATTTAAAGGATAGTTGGGTAGTATTAATACAAACTAAAAGTAACAGGCTTTAATGTACAAGTTGAACAACTATTTCCGATCAGATAATTTGTATTATATCAACAAAATTACCTTAAAATCAACTCAATACATATACTTTTAAAAATAAGAATGTACATCTAATTTTGAATTGTAAAGTGCACATATAATCATTGCTATAACTTGTAATAGGGGTCGGCTGAACATGCAAAACCATATCTCAACTCACACAATCAATATATAGTCTCTGTACCAACACAATCTATGGAATAATAGTTGCCTTTACATTTATGTAATACTAAGTGCAATTAAGTTGCCTTTTCATCTATTTTTTGTTAAGAATTTTTTTTTAATATGGATTTTCGTTCCGTATTTTTAGATGATTCTTGAGGAATTTGAACTTGCGTCTTTTTGTAGGGAGACAAAATATGTTATCATCTGCGTTAGAGATAAAGATTTTAACAGAGCATTTTTGGCTTCATGCAGTACACATATTATAAAATCTTGCATGTGATTTATCTTCATGAAGAAATTAATTGGGAGATTCATAACATTTTGGCTTTTAACATTAGGCAAGGAGCCAAGGACAATGAGATTAAGTATTAGTCCCGGGTTTTACTCCCCGTTTTAAGGTGGGGGCACTGAATCATTGCTCTCTATTGCTTCAAAGTGATAAATTAGCTTAGTAGCTGGCTGTCATTCTGTGGGTCCCACCTCTACAAACTTTATTCCAATGCAACACATGAAAACTTGTTGTAACAAAGACATACAGATTTTTATTTCATTTAACACACCCGTCTTGTTTTTCATTTCATTTAACCACCCCCTTCTCCATGGCAGTGTGCTTTTATGAAAATTGCAATTGGGAAATTAAACACTTGAAATGAAGCCCTTCCATTAAATTTGTACTTGTAAAATAAATAAAAAAAGTTATTTGTACTGAATCATTTAAGTTACTTTTTAATTTCTTTCTCAAGTACAATGCATATTTTTTCTTCAAGTGAGTTCTATGCACAACAAAGTAAGAAAAAGAAAAAGAAAAAAATGGCACACATAGTAGAGTAGAACTAAGGTGTTCTTAAGCTCACCAAGCCTCTTTGTGTTGAAGAATAAAAGTAATTAGAGGGGTAGTTTTGTAAAAGTAGAATAAGGACCAAATTGTAAATAACATAAGTATAGGTGCATAGGGTGTTACCGTTATCTCTAACGGTAAAAACATGTCAACAGAGTATATATACTCATGTATCTTGAAGATTAAAAAATATAACCAAAAAATACTCAATACAAAATACAAAAAACTCAAAACTTTCACTTTGTGAGTTTAACTCAAAAACCTATCGGATTGACTTCAAACGACGCATCCAGACCGTTGAAACTGATCTACTTCATGAGTGATGTGTTTACATATCAAATTTTAAAGTTTTGAACTAATTTAGTATGAAGTCAAGCGGTAAAAAAAAGATGATTTATAAGTTAATTTTAATGAGTTCATTTTTCATTATTTTTTGACCGCTTGATCTTATACTAAACTAGTTCGAAAAACTATAAATTTGACATGTAAGTGCATCACTCATGAAGTAGAACGGTTTTAACGGTTTGAATGTGTCGTTTGAAATCAATCCGATAGATTTTTGAGTTAAGCTCACAAAGAGGCTGTGAGCTTAAGAACACCTTAGTTCTACTCCACATAGTAATGTATTATGATTTTGAAAATAATACAAAAGTTGAAAAATTTAATACTAAAAGTTAAGTCCAAAATCCAAGTCTACTTAGAAGAGAAGCTTCTTCTTGGGGATATCAAAAATTCCTTTTGTTCCAAAATTACACACAATGCGTCGCCCAATGTCCACGTCCTGTCTCTCTTTGCACATAATTAGCTCTATTAATTTTCTCGTGTTTCTTGGAATATGTCCTATTAAAAATGGATTTAGAGCGTAAAAACCAAGAAATTTTTTAGAAAGCAAGAACCCAACAACCAATAAACAATTGGTGCCGTCTTTCTTTTTGCAATTGAGTAGTTTCAAGCGTTGATGCGTTGATTAATGCTGTTAACATGTTGCACTATTGGATTGATTGATTTGTGTAGCTCACACCATGTCCTTCGGTGCCTGTTCAATTTAATGTGCATCAATACCATTAATTTGCTATCACAGCCCCCAACCATCTATAATTTGCTATAACGCTAATTTAATGTTTTGAGTGAACCAAGTAACCAACCTTTCCAGAACAAAGTGTATCCAAGTGTTGCTCAAATCGTACAAGTATTCCCGTTGCCTAATTGAACGAATATTAAGTAAGAATTAAATTTTCAAATTATTTCATACTATTATAAATACATAAACGAAAATATTAACATCTCAATATAAAACTGAAAATGATTTCAATGTCTCCATTTTGCATACATTAACATATTATCAATAATTTAAATAGTGGATTTCTCAACGGATAGCAGATAAATAGACATTTGACGAATGCTATCAGTTTATAGCGGAAAATATTGTTTCAACTATCTTTTTTACATTGCACGCTATGAAATCCAATAAAAAAATTTAAAAAAAAATATAAAGTCATATTGCAATACCAACAATTATACGATGTTAAAACAAAAATTATAACTAAATCAACATTACTTAATAGCATAGTGACAAACGAATAATTTGGGTTTGGTTCGGTGGGGTCAAAATTTTGTGATTCGGGTATAATTCGGGAATGATTCGGGTACAAAAAGGACGCAAAAAAAAAACCCACCCCCCTCAAAAAAAAAAAGTCGCGTTTTTCTCGCGAATAATTCGTGATTCGAGTTTTATTCACATTCTATAAGCAAATAAATCATATTATACGTTTTTTTGTGTGTTTTATTCAGAGTTCGGTTCGGAAACGTCCAAAAAACAAATAAAATGCGAATTATTCGCGAATTATACCCGTATATTTTTACTATGCTTAATAGTAATTACGACAAATTAAGCATCATGTTACATGAAACTTATTAAAATAATTATAATATATGTATTTTAACCATGCATGTTTGAAAAATACTCATTGCATAATGAAAAATACGTAGATAATTATGCCAATATATCACAATCTGTAAATTGGTGATTCATATGCCAATATTTCCCAATCCGCTGCTTAGCTTCATAAAGAATTTAAATTTGTTAGAATGCAGGTAAAACATCAATATGCTTTTGGGTGCGAATAGGGGTATCAATGGTACGATACGGGTAGGGTGGAAGCATTTTCATATCCATACCCGTTAAAAATCTTATCCATACTCTATTTTACTCATTAAAAATTGATCTTATCCATTAATTATCGAGTAACGAAACGATAGCGGATGAATAACGAATAATACTAATATAATAATTAATTTTATTATATTTTACAAATAGAATATCAAAACTCAATCATCATATGCAATCACATTACTAATAAAAAAATAATAAATGTGCAATAAATTCTGACAAAATTATTTTTATAAAGCAAGAGAATTCAAATACCCTAATATGATATCTTTTTGGACAAATTCAATTATTTAACTAAATACAAGACATACAAATGGATATAATATGTTTAACATTTTTCATATAGAAAAAAACATATAAAAATCACGAAAATACATCACTAATTATTACTCAAACATTATCATATGAAATATCACGCAAATAATTTCACCATCACTAATTATTGCTCAAACATTATCGTATAATTTTATTCTATATAATTATCTTACAGAGTAACATGTACGAAATAGCATTTATCCGTATCCTCACCTATTTTGCTAATGAAAAAAAGTTATTACCCATATCCATACCTAGTAAGCTAGCGCAAAAAACCTTATCCATATTCAATTTCTCAAATACGGTAAATAGTTAAAAGGGTGTCATAGACCCCTAGGTGCGAAATGGAGATCAATAAGACCTACCTTTTCAACCAAAATTAAATAAGATCTACCATTCTACTCATTCTACTTTCTATCACTAGGTCAACAGTTCTATCAAATGAAGTATTATCTCGTATATATTCTATTGAAGCTGTTCGGAGGGTCCAAGAAAAATAAATAAACCGTGTCATTTCTCACTATAGCAGGTTTTGAGTGGGGGTGTCGCCGTGTCATAGAGCAACTCGATCAAATGTTCTACGGATAATTATGCTAGCTTTGTTATCATGCCATTAAAGAACATGTTATCTCTCCATACCATTTAAATTATTATCATGCATCTTGTTGTTCACATTCCAGCAATGGCGGCATCGAAAAGCATCTACACAAGTAGAATTAAAACGAAATTTAACATCTACTTTTTTTGAAGTAGATGTTAGAAATGTCCTACATGTCCAGTTATTTAGGCCGGAACTCATAGTTTGATTTTTGAAATTAAACATTAATTAAACTATATTGGGCTACTATTTATGTGGATCAGAATTCTGAACCTATGTGAATAGGTGCATCGAAACAGGTGCATCCCAAATGGTGCAACCTAATAGGCACGATTTTTTTTTAAGGTTAGCGACAGGTGCGGCTTAATTAATGCGAACTAGACTTAGGAGTTGATTGTTCGAGATTGACGATTATTAGTCAACATGTTTATGTGAATACCGATGAAGACATGACTATTAGAAAACGAAAGACTGCGGCTAGAGTTGCAAAGAACTTCCGCTGTACTTCTGTGATAGCTTCTATCTTAGATTAAATTTTACACATGTATTCTGATTTAGGTAGTAAGTGAATTCAATTGTGAACCTTTAGCCTACCAAAATTTTCAACAATAGATCGGTTTCAACTGCTTCGATTTGTTGTTTGAAATATATATAATAAATTTTTAAGGTGATAGCACAGCATGTCACTATAAGATAACACGTCAACCAAACTCAAAATAAAATATTATAATTTGAGATGTATTATCTATAATTTAATATGTTTTTGTATTGAATTTGAAATAACGGGTGGTTATTTATTAAGCAGTTGAAAAATTAACATCGAACTTAAAAAACATTTGATTGCATTCAAAGAATTCTGAAAATGACACTAAAAAATGTATACATAATCTATCTAAAATAAACTACAAATTTATCTTCTTCTTTTTTATGTGAATCAGTGAATTAATACATTGCTTCTCCAAATTGCAATCATAAACTACAATTATGTTATGCTGTGAAAAAAGAATTGTAACGCTTCTGATGAAATTCTGAATTGATTTAATTTTCTAAGCCTAAAGAAATAATCCACAGAGATTATTTCACAGCCTTCTTCTTCTTTTTTGAAAAATTCCATGACAGAAGCTGTCAGGATTTATGCATTAGCATAGTGCACTACAGCACCACAATCCGAGTTTAGTTTACATCATTTACCAGCACAAGACAGTGGCTTGCTCAACACTACTGAGTAGACACTCCACAGTATTTGTATAGGAAGAAACAGAAAATAGATTTAACAGTACTTCAACCTTTCACAGCCTTCATCAAAGGCCAATTTTAGCGTGAATGCTGCTGCTCAAAATTATTTTATCTTATTAAGAGCTGTCAGCAGTAAGGTTGGTGTCTTAAATATATGAACACAAATTAAGATCAGATCATATTGCAATTTTACATCCAAACTTAGACAATCAAGCAAAAAAAGTCCTCCAAACACAAATTCTCAACCAACAACTAATTAAGCAAAAAAACTCCCAATTCGCCCTAGATCCAACGGCCTATACACATGTAAATATGAAATTATGAGAGTGGGAGTTAAAACCCTAAATCTGAACAGATCTGATTAAACCACATGTATCTAACGGCCTAAACACACTAACTCATTATGGGCCGAGCTGGCTCGATCCGAGCTAAGTCCTAGCTCAGCTTATTAATTCCGGACAGAGGAGAGAGGGTGAGGCGGCTGCTCGCGAGGGGTGAGGTGGCTGAGGGCTGAGGCGGCTGCTCGCGAGAGGGGTGACGCGAGGCGGCGGCTCGTGAGAGGGGTGAGGCGGTGGCTGAGGGCTGCTCGCGAGGCGGCTGAGGGTTGCTCGCGAGGCGAAACCCTAGCTCGCAGCGACAGGGTTGACGCGGCTGAGGGTTGCTCGCGAGGCGAAACCCTAGCTCGTGAGGCGAAAGGGGTGAGGCGACAGGGGTGAGGCGGCTGAGGGTTGCTCGCGAGGCGAAACCCTCTCTGTCACTTCTTCTAGGTTTCTCGTTCGACAAAGCGCCTCCTCTCTCTCTCGTCTCTACCTTGAGAGGAGAGAAAAATGAGAGAGAGGGGAGGAACCGGAGCCGAGAGCGCGGTATCGTCGGAGTTCGGAGCGTTGAGTCTCTACGCCATCTCGATCGGAGCGCGGGTGAGTAGATCCGGTCGTCGGAGCGCGGCGGCGGGCGAAAAATCGAACCCGGTCGTAGAGAGCGATAGGGAAAGGTAATAGGGTAATTATGAGTGTATATAAGTGAAATTAGAGTTATTTAGAATAGTTTAGAGGATTTTGTGAGAATAAAATAGTAGATTTAGGTTTAGAGTCATTTGACTCGTTGTAAGTTCGTTTTTTTTTTATCAATGAAATTGTTAGTTGGCACTTAAAGCCACTAACCTTCAAAAAAAATAATTCCGGACAGAGCTAGTGGCGAGCTAGCTCACTAACAGCTCAGTCCACTATCGAGCAAACTATTAGCGATCAAGTCAGAGACGAGTCATGAGCGATCCACGAATTACGAACTTTTTTGCCAGTCCCAAAAATAGAAAAATTTACATTGTGTAACAGTAATACCGAAATGTACAAATTATAATAGTCAAGTAAAGCATTCACTACAACGAAATAAATGCTTATATTGCTTTATCGATCGGAGATTTTTTTAGTGTAAAATTATGAGGGAAAGTTGTCAAGTCAAACTGTTTTCAAACAAAATAAATGCTTATATTATATTGTATTGTTTATTGATAGAACAAAATTTGAGGTATGAAAAGAAAAAAAAGGTTATATACAAGCTCTGAATTTCATTTGTGCGGAGGTTTTTAATGTGCTTTTATGAGAAGCGGTTTCTAAAGTAGGCTAAATGACAAAATACTATTTTGTAAATTTCCAACTAAGTTATTTATGACGTGAATGATAATATCTTCTGAATATATTCACTTCTTTTGAGCGGATTAAAAGCTGTCAAGAGCAAGGTTGGTGGCTTTAATTATAAGTGATCATTTACTGATGGTTACTTGGGCAACATGTGCCTTCTTTTATCCACTTTAAATGGATCCAAATCTGCTGAAATTCGAAATCATGAACAGTACCGCTGAAATTTCTGAAATTCTAAATCCAGCCGTTGAACCGTATCGAGATACGTGCACAGAAAAACCAACTGTTTTGAGATACGTGTACAGAAAAAGTTGAACGGCTGGATTCGGAATTTCAGGAATTCCAGAAATACTGTTCATGTATTTCGGATTTCAGCTGATTTGATTCCACTTTAAATGGATCCTTTGAAAGAGATTGAAACATATATAATTTAACTTTTTGATGAGATATTCAGGTATTAATATCTCATATTCTCATTTGCAATTTTCCTCACATAAAGAGATCAGTGATTTCCAAATTATATTGACATCATTAACGGTAGTTTACATATATGAAGGAACTGAACATGCTAGCATGTCATTTAAATTGAGGAGGCCTTGTGTCTTTCATGCTATATTTATATTTTCTGCCTTTAATTTTTATTTTTAAAGTCTAAAAAGTTGATTCTCAAAATAAAATGTGTTCTGAGAACAAATTTTAATTTTAATGGAAATATTTTACTATTTTTTATAGGTACAACATTATTGTTTTTCAGTAAATTTTTATAAAAAAATAATAATTTTGTACCTATTTAAAAAATAATAAACTATTTCCGAGGAAGGGTCATATGGGAACTTTTTTGCACTTCTTTGCTTTATTTGACTAGTTGGAGTGTATCAACTCACATGCTTAACGATTTGGTTCGTACAATGATGTTAGCAAAATAAAACGAGTGGAGTACTGAGACACGTTATGTTAACAGAGCTGGATTATTTGTGGTTTTACTTGTAATCCGCAACATGTAACTTTTCACTGACTAACAAGTTAACTGATACTTTGTAAAAAAAATTATTTGAGTTTTAAACTAATCATTTATTATTGTCAAATTTGATCATATGATTGTTAATTATTTAACTTTTTACCAATAGATAATGAGTGAGGCTACAACACTACGCATATGCATATTGGTCCGTACTACGGATTAATATCTCAATTTTCAAAGTTCAACAATCAATCTGAATTGTTCAAAATGATCTCCATATGAAATTGCACTTGTAGATTAAATTTTATATTTTTTAGAATTTTCTTTTTACTATTTTTCAAGATAAGTAAAAAAAACACTATTTTTGAATAGTCGAGTGATCATCTAACTATCTAGAAAAGTAAAAATTTATTAAAAAATGTAAAATTTAGATGCAAATCATGTTAAATGGTCAGATCAACTATTTGGACTTTAACAATTAAGATATTGATTCGTAGTAGAGACAAATCAGCACTATGCATAGTATTGTAGACTCACACATAAGTAATCATCAATGCATGTGATATGCTAAATTCAATGTATGAATTTAATTACTTTAATATGTGATCATTGATTGAAATTTAGTACATTATGTGATGTTACTTTCTAGTATTGATCTTGACTTATAGTAGAATCTTATTTTTTACTATAATGATTTTATTTCACCGTTTGTGATGTATTGTCCAAGCATTGTCACAAATAATCATTTTCTTTTTCTCCTATGTAACTTCTTGACGCACATTTTCTAATGATTTTATACACAAAGCACTAGTAGAAAAGTTAAGATTGATATATATACACTCTTTTGACCGAGACATTTTGGTCCTCAAAAGATTGTCAGTAACATGCCACAAAATGTAATGATGCATCATCATCCTAGCAATTCCACATTCCACCTCATTTCTTCACCTCCTGAGAAAGCATTAATTTTCTTTCTTAAAAAAAAAAAAAGAGAAAAAAACTAATATTTCAGTGGGGCCGTTTTGATGAGATGGGACCCACCATGATCACATGATATTTCCAATTACCTCCAGGGGATAAGAATGAAATGAGATTCACAGCCATTAAATAGTGGTGCTCTTGGGTCGCTATCACTAGGTCTCTCCAGTTTAATAAAAACTTATTGACGGTCCTAAATTAATAAATCTATACCGTCCGATTAATATCGGATGGACTGATGGAATCTGACCAAATATCTAGCCAATAATTGTTTATGCTACCTGATTTTAATAGTATTATGTCAGATCCGAGTCCTGCTATCACATTCTTTTCCCGTGAAGCTCTTAATTAGGGGTGCTATGTTTGTGTACCGTTTTTGTCATTATTTATTTTGGTGAAACTAGGTCTGGTCATTCTAGTGAATAGTAAATTCGTAAGCATTTTTTTTAGAATTATATGACAGTGTGCCAGCGTCGTGGGTATTAATTTAGGTGTCGGTTTTTTAAATGAAGGTCTCATTTCAGACGAATCTAAGAATTGAGAAATTTTGACTATTAAGTTGACATTTAAAAACGAGATTTGATTTACAATGATTAATTATTAATACTAAAATAATCATCATCTAATTTTATTTATGGGAACTTAAACTCCAAATTAATAACTCAAAATAAATTGCCATGAGCACCTCGTCGACCAATAACCAAGTTCCTACAATCAAATAATTCCTTGCTAATTTAGACTGTCATCTAATTAGAATCTCCACATAAGTTCATCACCACGTCAGCTTCTAATTTCTTATCTCTTACATTTTCTTCAATTTTTTTCTGGATTACAGACAGTTGTATCATTGGCAGGGTTCTAAATAGCATGCTATAGTGGCGCTATAGCATTTTTGGACCATAAAAGCTATGACGCTATTAGCGTTATAGCGGCGTAATATAGTAATAGCGTTGTTTTTTAATCGTTCCGCTATAACGCCATAAATGCTATTTAAACTTTTGATCATTGATCAAGGACATTTGTTTACCAATTTATAGGTGATAATGCATAGGAGGAGCAATAATAAGGGTATACAAGAAAGTCCAGATCCAGAATAAGAGACTGTGGGATCAAGTAACTAAATAATTAAAGTACTTAAGTTGGATATAATTGTTGCTATGATTATAATAACAAGATCTGTGAACTATGCTCTACTGTACCAAAGTCCTTTAATAAAAAAAAATGTGTTTCAGTATTTTGACTATAAATAAACAGATCAAATGAATTTCAGAATTATTCTCATATTACTATCAAATAATAGTAAATTTTACAAATTATACTCAAATTATTTGCATAAATTTTCTTCTCTCTAAAAATTTCAAAATTTTAATATATTTATAAAAGTACGAATTATTCCAAATTGTATTCATACTTATATTCGAAATATGAATTTCAAACAGCGTCGACGGATTATTTCTGAATCTTGAACTTGTCATTGTGCTCCGAACCGACACAAAATAATTTACTTGCATATAATTTTGGTAAACATATAATTTTAATGGTGCATACAGCATACGTTCATATTAGTTACCCTGCATTTAATAAATCACAGCATCTCAGGCCCAAGTTGGCCCAGGTGATATGTCCCAGCTCAAATTAAATATCTGCCTACTTTCTATTTAAATATTGGGCCTAATATTGGGCCCAAATCATACAGAAATTCGGGTGCATGTTACTGTTTTAATCCTGTATTCTTCATAGATTGTAATAAAACTCATATCATATGCAAATATGCAATGCAGGCATTTATTCTAATTTTTCTTTGTTTTTGATAAATGATAGACCTCTTTTAAACAAAACCAAAGCAATCTGCTTGGGACAAATGAAATATGAAATGAACAAAAAGATGTCTACACAAGGTGAAAACGGACAACTATGAACACATTTTACAACACATAAGAAAACAATTGTTTAATTAAACACATCCAAATTTCAAACACAGTACCATCAATAAACGAAAACAAAAGAAAAACAGGATCACGTGATATTCCCAACACACCATTCACATCTCTATTCTAAAATTAAAAAAATATGAATAAAAAAACAGAGAAGGAAAGAAGGAAAAGGAAAGTAGAGATTGACACCTTTGTCCAAACGCTGCACTCATGCATGATATGGCAGGGATTTTGTTTGGATCTGGGATGGCATTTTTCTCGGTACTGACAACGAGCTGATTATTCGTTATTCCCCAACAAGTATCAAAAACATTTTCAATTTCAATGAAATAAAGGCCAAGAAAAGAGGCCCCAAGAGTCAAAGCTAAACTAAACTAGCACACCCCACCAACTGTTTCTCTTGGAGACCACAACACACCACTTTAGACTTTTGTTCTCTTCATGCATGGGTGTGTTTGTACTATGTACCAGTACAATAACAATTATATATAATATATACATACTGCAGAGAAATCATTTACCAGGGGGGAGGTACTTGATATGTTTAGTGGTGGTGGTTAGTGAGTGTATCACTATATATGCTGTATTTCTTTCTTTTTTTTGTATAACTTTTTAGAGGTTGAGGTTGTATTTATCATAATAACATTGTCCCTGGTGATGTGATGAATTCAGATCCTCTCCGGTACTGTAACATTCAGATCCTCTCCGGTACTGTAACAGAGAATCTTTTACAATTACTTGATTTGGACCGTTCTTTTTAACTTGGCATGAATCTCAAAGCCCAATAATACTGCCCCCTCTGTCAGTCCGAATCTCAAAGCAGCTGAGAGTTAATCTCAAACCGTAAAGTGAAGGGAATCTTTTACAGTAATGGAGAGGATAATTGTCCGTGATGTGATGTGGCTATTCATGTGACATGGGTTAGCATTGTCTTGGCTACTCTATCGGTTTGGATCTAACTGAGATATTGCTTTGAAATTCAAATCATATAAAATGATTCTACATACAATCCTTACGTTTAGTGCTATAAGCCTATAATACCATATTCTTTAACCTCTGAAACTGGTACTTGATTCAGGAAAAGAAAATTGCCAATATAGGCAAGTTGGTCCTGGTATATATTAGTTTGACATTTAGCCTGTATGTTTTGTAAGCTGTTTGTTGGGTGCGGAATTTATCCGAAGTCATTTGGACCATCTCTGGTCCAAAGAGTGATAAGCACCGCAGGATGATAATCAATCAAACCGTAAATTAGTTGCTTTGTATTGGAGTAAAGTCTTTTCTTTGCATTGTAAATCCAACTGCAATATGTACTTAAAATCTCCATTACCCTAAAAATGGAGGCCTCCATTATCTTCTCAAATGTTGTATTTCATTATTTTCATACTAACAGGATGGAATCAATTGGTTCGGTCTGAACTGTAAAATTGAAAATAACATAATAATATAATAATATAAGTGAATAACAATTTTAGTTTCGTAAGTTAATGAATTTTCCATATGATATTATAAATTTCTTCTATTGTAAATAAACCTATTTGTTTATACTAATAATTATGAATTACGAGATTGTGGAAAAAACTATTGTACCTATTTTAAGTGCGTTTTTTTTTTCAATGATATCAATAATAGAAACAATAGATTGTTTCACAATATTCATAATTCATAATTATTAGTATTAATAATTAAATTTATCTATAATTGATTATTATCATATAGAAAATTTATTAATTTGTGAAACTAAACTGTTATTTACATAATAGTTAATATTTAATTATTTTGTTTTTTATTTTGAATTTTTGACGAAACAATTGCACAATTGCTTCCATTTGACATATAGTATATGAGAAATAGAACAATGGAGACTTCCATTTTTAGGATAACAGAAATTTTTAGTAACATGTTGTACGTATTGCTGTACCATAGATTTACAGTGTTTCGTAAAAATGGAAGGAATTTATTACCTCATTAATGATAATCAAATCACGGTTAGAATTAATTAGCAACAATATAAATCATGCGGTGTCCGCACCTCTTTGGACGAAGATGGTCCAAATGGCTTCGGATAAGTTCTGCACCCCTGTTTGTTTCAATAAACTTGCTGTGTATATTATAGTAATTCTGTCAGGCGTTTGGTTTGTGTGCTCTGTACAAAATCCATGTGCCAATGTAATTTTGTCAATGGGTATGCGATCACTAGTAGTGCATTTCCAAGGAGATCATAAAGTTGGGCCCCTTCACAAATTTGTCACTATTTGGACATGTCTCTTAAAATCCACAGAAATATTAAATTTATAACTTAGATCACTGGAAATAAATCTGCTGCGATTCCAAATCGAACCGTTCATTTGTTTTGAGATTTGTGCATAAAAAATCAAACTGCTTTTGAAATCGTGCCTTACAAAAATAACGGTTCGATTTGAAATCGCAGCAGATTTGTTTCCTAGATCACTACATGTTCAAAATTTAATGGTGTGATGATGTTGCCAGTTTGTCTACTATGTGTAGATACTTTTCTCTTAAATACTTGGAGCGGTATTAACATTCTAATTAGTTAAAAATTGATAAAACGAGTTGATTGAAATGAGTTAAAAATTTAATTAGAAACTTATGAAAACATATTAAAATGGTGGCACCAATTTAAAACGGACCCAACTTGAAAGCAATCCATCCCGAATCCGACACAATAATAAAACTTGTTTCTCCGAGTCTTCTGACACAGCAATCCGGTTCTAACCTAAACAAGATTTTTTTTTTAAATTTCCTGTGACCAAGAAAGATCTCATGGAAACTTTAAGAGGGATGCTTCTATGGGCATAAGGACCTATTTGTAAAATGGGCATATTTTTATTGTCAAAGTTCAAACAGTCGATCCGACCGTTCAACATTATCTCCATATTACAATGTACTTGGAGGTCAAATTTTACATTTTTCTGAATTTTTTACTATTTATTAAGTATTTTACAAAACTAGTCAAATTCAGACCATTGAATTTTGTACCCATCTTAATAAATAGTAAACAAATTAAAAAAAATGTAAAATTTGACCTCCAAGTACATTGTCATATGGAGAAAATGTTGAACGGTCCGATCGACTGTTTGTACTTTGAAAATGAAAATATACTCATTTTACAAATAGGTCCTTATGCCCATAGAAGAATTTGCCAAACTTTAATATAGGATTTTAATGAAAAGTCTCATGGTGAAGTCCATAGAACAGCTCATGAAGCCTAGTGCTATAATAACACAAAAGCAGCCCAAATTCAAACATGCAAACAGGAAAAGACAAAATCAAGGCCGCAAAAAGAAATTAGAGAAAGGCCCAAAATACAAAGCTGCAATAATCAATAAAAAGGAATCCCAGAAATCAACGAGATAAGAAGCATTCCTGACTCCTGAGTGACAATTGAGTGATACCAATCTCTTTAATTTTGTTGTAGTTATTATCCGCTTAATATCATTGGAACTTTGCAATGATATTTTGAGCCAAGTTAGTCGGATTTCCATATTTTTTGAAAAAAGCATATAAATGTCCATTCCGTTCAAGAAACAGATAATAATATCCTTTACATTAATACCTAAGCAAAACTAAACTACTGCTATACTTTTTGCATCAAAATATCAAGCATGATTAACATAAGTCTTAGACTACACCAACCACTTGGACTGGAATTATAGCATTAACAGACAAGTCACCAGATATCTTTTACCACATTATATGGATTATAGCATTTTATACAAAATTCATCAAGCATCCTAGCACTTTTACAGGGAACCAATTTGGGTCCGATGTCCATCGGACTCAAAATGAGTTCGATGAGTTCGATGACTGTCCGATCTGTTTTAAGATTCACATCCGCTTTAAAATTTGTGCGCACGAATATTAAAGTAGATCGGACGGTCCCGAAACCCATCAGACCCAAGCTGTTCTCATTTTACCGACCCTGCCATCTTCATTCTTCCACCTCTATCACAGGAGGTCAATTTGGGTCCGATACCCATCGGACTCAAAGTGAGTTTGATGGGTTCGATGACCGTCCGATTTGCTTTAAGATTCGCGCCCGCAACTTTAGTGTATGCTTTAAAATTCACGCGCACGAATCTTGAAGTAGATCGGACGGTCCCGAAACCCATCGGACCCAAATTTGAGTCCGATAGGCATCAGACCCAAGCTGCTCTAATATCACAGGGATCTCTTTGCAGACTTGAATAATGATGCAATCACTATCATCAGTACTCCAATCTTGGACCTCTTCTTTAATTTGTTGATCAACATTCTCTGTCCAATATGAAATAGTAGACATAATTAGTATTACCAAATTCTTATTTGTGTTTTAACTTTGTTTGTTCTTAAAAAAACACAATTCATTTCTATGATTTTAAATACTCCAACAGACTGCATTCATTATCAAAAGGAATGTTTTTTCCTCTAAATTTTTATTAAGTGCAAGGGCAAAATCAATAATATCTGAAATAGATTGCCAATCTATGAAATGTTCCAGACATTTTCCCATCAAAAACTAAATAGTTTGAACTAAATGTTGGATCATAATTCAACGTTGAGCATATATGTAATATAATTATGAATTGTATACTGTCATATATGATTGTCACAATTAAGTGATATAATATGAAATTAAGATATTAGACAATCTATGTATTCAATAGAGTGTGGTCCATATATGTGTAGAACAATTTAGGCAAAGATCAAATCATTGATGAACTGATTCTGAAATTTGCAATTCAGAAAACTGTTTTTCTAGAGTTTTGTGCGGAACACACGGATATCGATGCGGCCGCACGGATTTTGATGCGACTGCATAGTTTTTGATGCATTCGCACAAAATATTTTTTTTCAAGTTGGTAGATAACCAAATAGGTAACCCTATATAAGGATTGGTCCCCAAGACACAAGATAACATAGAAAAACACAGAAACTGAACAGATATTTTTCTCTCTAGAAAAATACAGATATGTGTGCCTTCTCTTCTTCTTCTACTATCAAAGAATAGAGATGATATATCCATTAAGAAATTTGGAGATGATTTATCAAATGCCATATCTTGTTGTCTTGGAAGACTTGATCCACGACCATACGATGTAAATGCGAGAATGACTTTTTGCTATTGAAGACTTGTCTCGTGCTCACGGAAACGGCTCTTCAGACTTGAGGATTCCATGGCCAATGTTATGGGATCAGGTATTGTATTTCGAACTTCAGATTTATGTTTTGGATCTCTTTGGCATAGGACAGTCCTTTAGATTAAGGTGGAAAATTGTTTCTCCTTTCTCAGAATATAAGTGTTTATAGATGAGATATAATTATTTGATCTCTGAATAAGACGTAATTATTCAGTCTCTGTGATTCCCTAACACTAAATACATTTCAAAAATAAATGGCCCACTGTCTCGGTAAACCACGGAATTGGTATCGTGTATCCCCTACCCGTCCTTTTTTGACTTAAGATGTATTTGGTAAGAATTTCATTTTTGGTAACTAACTACATGATGGATTTGTTTGGACCCCTCTAAAATTCAAGAATATTTTTCACTGTAAATATCCCTTGATTGTCCCATCTACATTTAATCTCATCAGGATGACCCCAAAGTGAAAAAGAATGTTCCCTACTTATATTTGCTACATTTTTTTTCTTTTTCTACTAGAGTTGATGATGTCTCTCACATTCTACTATTAATTTCCCCCTTTGACTATCATTTAATTTCATACAATACTTTTTTTGCCTAACTTGTGAGAGGATATGTTGAATCATATCCACAAAGATAAATAAACAGATACTCTGTCACATAAATAATACCAGAAAGGGGATTCCTTATACCTACTCCCAAGCACAACACTTAGTAGCAAACTTCTAAATTCCTAATATCATCTCTAAGTCAATATTAATGCTATAATTATACAAATTAAGCTCAAAAAACTTCTAGGGGGCATATCTCCTTAACAACCCTAAATATGTGCACTTTCATCTCGATCTTGTGGTTTTCCTGGATCTGGTTCTTCTTCATCATTTCGAAAACCAGTGTGTCACCTTCCTCGAGGTTGTTTGCAAGGGAGAACTGCCACCAGCCTCCGCTTATCATCCAGACATGCTGCTTCCCTGCCTTTTGCACTCTGTATCTGCAACTGACCTCCCATTTCTCAGTCTTACCAGACACTCGGAGGGAGATCTGGGTTGCATGATTCGGTAGGTTCGCTCTGGCAAATTTGATTGGAACAACCTACGCATGAAACGGAGAAAAAAATTGTTTATGGACTTTGTAATAGGATTGAAGTAAGAGTGAGGCTATGGTACTATGCATAGCGCATAATGGTCTGTAATATAGATCAATATCTTCATTTTTGAAGTTCAAACAATCAATCTAAACCGTTCAACATTATCTTAAAAATGTATTTGTAGATCAAATTTTACATTATTTAGTTTTTTTTATTATTATTTTAGATAGGTAGAAAATCACTTGATCTAAAAATTCTTGACCATTCAAAAGTAGTGATTTTCTACCTATCTAAATATATAGTAAAAAGATTCTAAAAAATGTAAAATTTAGTCTGAAAGTGCATTTATATATGGAGATCACGTTCGATTATTTGCACTGTGGAAACCAAAATATTAATCCGTAGTACGGACCAATCTGCGCTATGTATAGTATCATAGCCTCACTCTTGAAGTAATTAAATTGCATGAGTTTTATCCTAAAATCGTAATATGTTAACACTCCAAGAAGCACTAAATTTTCAATTTGCAGAATGTGCCAAGATGCATGATTAATAATATTTGATCGAGTGAAAATGCATAATAGTTATTTAATCAAAGCCAGAACCCTTCTTCTTTTAATTTTTATAAAGCGAAATAAAATAAATTTTGCATGCAGTAACATAAACAAGTGATCTTACTACAAACAAGTCTTTGTAGACACTACTCTTCTTCATTTTTTTGAGGAAGTATGGCCTCGACGATTTAAAACCTTGAGCTGCTTTTAGTGTCTCCTTTTTTTCCACCTCAGTTATTAGCCTCCTTTGTGAAACAAAGGTCTTTCTTAGTCTTGCTACTATGGTGTGCTGGCTTTCAGTTTCACTGTCAGAGCTATCTGAGGTGTCCGATATTTCTGTAGTTTGATAACAAAAAACAACTGATTAGAATTTTGCAATGCAATTTTGAGAAAAGGATAGCATTAAACAGGGTAGCAGGTATAACATTCATTTTTGTTTAATGAATCAGCGGCTACAATTTAACTATATAAGCATAGGCTTATGTGTACCAATAGGTACCCCACCTCACTAAGTTATAAGTGGTACTGATTTTTATAAATGGGGAATCCAGTTTATCTCTTGTTTACTATTTGTTTGTATATATTATACAAATTATCTCAATATTTTTGTACAAACTCAAGGAACAGAGATGTGTGTCATTAAATATCTTGTTATGCCTCGTACCATTCCTCTCGAAATTTTTTTTCCAAGAAGTAATTAAACAAAATATCCCTTCATTCTCACTAAAATATGGAGAATTGTTTCAGTGCACTTCTTTTTTATGGAGAAAAAGTTGATGCTATGATTATTCCAAAATATGAGATTCTAACAAATCAGCAGAGAATTTGGTGCTTGACTATCATCAATATACATACTTGTGACACCAAATTCAATAGTGAGGATTTACATAAATTAGAATTTGTCAAAATAAACTTAAATTAAGTATCACTTTAGTGCATCCATTTCATTTATATAATCAACTATCTCATAAGTCATAATGACATGGTAACAATGCATCATATATAATAACACATCATCCATTTCTAGCTAGGTGGATGATTAGTCTGATGTTGATATCATTGATGTATATCCATATATAATGTGTTGATTACTGTAATAAAATAAATTAACGGTTGGTCAAGTAATAAAGATTTACCCTTTCTTTTCCTTGGAAGTCTTGAGCTGGATACAAATGCCTTCTCCTTTTTGCTCTGGGACTGAGCTTCTTTGTCAACCGCCTTCTCTTTTTTGCTTTGGATCCCATCTGCTTATTTCATAAATAATACACCTAAGTGAATTCTACTATACTGTGTTCATATTCTCACCTCCAGTATCACACTAGTCACTTGATAGAATAGAAGTACGTACCACACCGGTAAGGTCCTATGTCTGTTTTACCACACCGTGAATTTTGCATTCTTAAAATCTTCTGTGATTTATTTGCATAATAAAATTACTCTCATAAACGATGTTATCTTTAATGGTAATAATTTTGATCAAATGTCAGTTGTTTGATCATATTTTTTTCTCCCTGTTCAAACTTTTTAAATGTACTGGAGACTTGCTCTAAAATATTTTACTATTTGTGATTTTGTTGGAAAGTAATTATAATTTAGCCTTCCTAAGTGCCTGAAAGGATATATGAATAGATATTTACCTCTTTTAACACAAGCTTTCTTAGCTCCTGATGCTTGCCCCTTTCCAGCATCATTATCACTTGAGTCCGAACTGACTGAGATCACCTCTGGTTTACCAGTACCTGATTTTTGGATCAATGAGATGCATTAGATGAAGTTTTCATACATTTATAAATACAAAGTCAGTATTGCTGTGCCATGTCTGATACATTTGCCAGGAAATTCTGAGATTTGGCTTATGCAATGATCAAGGAAACATTTTGACTTCAAATTAAAATCTGACCATCCAGAGTTGGATATAAATGTCCTAAAAAAAGTACAAGTACTCTGTATTTCCTGAATGAATGCCTTGATCACTATAATAAAATAATTAACGATTGGTCAAGTAATAAGGATTTACCCTTTCTTTTCCTGGGAAGTGTTGAGCTGGATGCAACCACCTTCTCCTTTCTGCTCTGGCACTGAGCTTCTTTGTTATTTCTATTTTTATGCCCCGATACGATCTCATCTGCTTATCACACCAGTCACTTGATTACTATCATAAAATAAATTAACAATAGGTTAAGTTATACAGATTTATAAAGATTTACCCTTTCTTTTCCTTGGAAGTCTTGAGCTAAATGCAACCACCTTCTCCTTTTTGCTCTGGGACTGACCTCCTTTGTCATTTCTATTATCATGCCCTGATAAGATCTCATCTGTTTATTGCAAAAATAATAAAACTAAATGAATTTTATTATACTGTGTTCAGATTCTCACCATCAGTATCACACCAGTCACTTGATATAATAAAGTACTGCTTTAGTCCGTTGGTACTTGACTGAGGTTTCAAGCACTGCTCAAGTACCAATTGATTCCTAAATACCAGTTTCCTTACTTGCTCTGTGTCTGGTCTTTGGTTGTCAGAATATGGTTGTATGATACAGTTGAAAAACTTAAAATTGAAATTGGCCTTTTCATTGTAAAGAAAATAATTAAATTACCTTCTTCAGTCTCTGGTGGTCCAAAACATTTTACTACCAATAAATGTTCCACTTTTGTCAAAAATGAGAACAAAGAAACAGCCATGGCATCCACAAGCAAACATCACCTAGTCTGTGTTGCACAGATGGTGGTCTCGGCTGAACTCAGCCCAGCCTTTCTTCAATATTACCCCTTCTCGGTACATCTTGGTACCGATATCATATTTAATTCCACTCGGGCCTATAACAGTGATTACTCTCCAAAAATGGGCGAATAATTCTTGAGCACTACCTAGATCTTCTCTTGATATTCTCTGTGCAGCTAAGTAAATAATTAAGAAGCCACCATCACAAATGATAATACAAAATTAGCAGGACAGGAAAAGAAAAGCGCGGCTTGATTGCATACTCTTAGTATGAAATTTTAACTTCAAGGCATAAAAATGTTCAGAACTATAGAAACTGAAGGTTTGTGTTATTGTATTATTGGGTCTAGCCCCATCTATTGTATCATAACTCATAAGGGTTTCCGTCCTAACTTGTGCCTCACGAAGTAAGAGGCCCTCTTTAGAGAATAATGTGGGGACAATTAATGAGACACTACTAAATGATGAGTTTACTGTTATTTTATTTTTATTTTTTTCTCTTTTTCTTTGGGTGCTCTTTTTTTTTAGATGTTGTACTGTTTTTTATTATGAATTGTAAGTTCAACTTTGTAAAAATAAACAAACTATCAGGGGTATTAGGTAAAAAAGACACATTTTGTCAGATGAAATTGTAAGTTCCATATTATAAGTTCTGTCAGATGTAATTGATTTTCCTTAGCAAAATGGTATGTACAGAACCCGTCAGGTTCCTTAGCAAACTATTTAATTAACATAGGATTGAGCTGATCTAATTAAGTGAAATTTGCATTATGAAACATTTTGGTGTTTGGCGTGGCAGAGGAGGGGTTTGGCAAAATTCTGATTAGTTGACGTCTAGTTGTTTTAGATTTTAGAATATTTTGGTTTAGTTGTATTAGGCTATTAGCTTGTCTATGTTGCTATCTTTATGGATTTGGATGTTTTGTTGTTTGATATTTTTTTGTTGGTTCATTGTCAAAAAAAAAAAAAAAATTTTTTTTTTTGTTGAAACAAAAAATATAGTTTGTTTTGGTTGTTACCTTCTGGTATTGTGGTGTGGTGTCAACTTTTAGTTTCTAATAGAACTAATGGTAACCATTGCTAAAATCTAATTAGAAGAAATGAGTTCTGGTCATTACCCAATTAGTATATTACTTTACTGGAATGTATCAGTGATAGACCTACAAATCTCAAACTCGAATTTTTTTGATTCGGATTCTGGATCACGCAAAAATCTAAAAAAGCCCTTTAAGAATATGATTGTTAATTAACATATGAGGTTTGAGAGATTGTTGGTTTTTTGGAAATGTGTCACTTAAGATTAGCTTAACTCTTTTATATTATTGATTGTTTAATATTCTGTCCTTCTGATACCACTTCTATATTCCTAAATTGTTTAACAATGCATGGATATTTTGTTTTTAATATACTGTTAATAATAGTACTTATGTTCACCCTAAAAAAAATTTCATCCTAAAAAAAACAGTACTTTTGTTTGATCTTATATATGTCTGCTAGCACTATTTTACTCAAGAGAATGTGTTGTGTTATCTTAGATTTTCAAGGTAACATAAAATATTTGATGATCAATTTCAAAAACAAATTCATTTAAAATAACAATCCAGTCCATTGTAAATTTGACATGTATTTAAAAAGGGGACTTCTTTAATAGGCTCAGGAATAGACAATTATTTTGAACTGAACAGTTAATGGGCTGAACGCCTGAACCATTACTGAGCAGAGACAGGCTTTACAATTGAGATATGAGCTGAACCGAGTTTGAGCTGGGTTAAGTAAAGTGTTCAAACGACCTGAGTCGATCCGGGCTTTTTCAGCTTTTACGGCTTTGTCATTGAGCTGAGCCGGGTTTGAGCTTAAGCCAGCTCATGAGCAGGCCTATTAATACTGGTAGAAATTGCCATGCTGCCTCTAATTTATTATTGCACTCTAATGTCCCTTGATACGGGTTGATTTTTTTAAGTTGATTAATATCGTTAATTATTCTAGTGCCAGTGATGGAACTGAAATTAAAGAGAACAATTATCCATCCAGACAGTCTACCAAATTATTTTGCAAAATAGTCAGAGAAAAATTACCAGGTAACTAGAGAAATCCTCATTAAGAAGCTTGGAAAACATAGTGATCGAATGATCGACGTTGGTTTTGGAAGAGATCCTTGAAAGCCTTGCATGTTCAAACAAGAGAAAAAAAAAAAAAAGACATCAGAGAAATAGAAGTCATAGTCCTTGCAGAATTTAGATAATTATGAAATGAACCCCTTCAAAAGTTAAATTTCATAAATTGCTCAAAAATGCTGGTCCACTAAAAATACCGTGGTTTCAGAAAATCCTCATTAAAATGTTGCTTCAGGTGGCTTTTAATATAATCGTTAGTGGTCACTGAGCCCTCTAACCTTAAAAAAATATATATTAAGTTATTAACCTCGTTACATAAATTATCTCTAACACAGATACTACGCGGAGAGAGATCTGACCCAGAGACACATGTAGAGGGAGTACGAATTGAGAGATCTGACCTAAAGAATAGAAAAAGAGAGAGTAATTAGTTGGCTTTCTTTCTCTGAGTTGACTCGAAATCCAAGCTCAAAAAACTAGAAAGAAGAATACCTTGGTTCACGAAGAACAAGCTAGAAAGGATGAATCGGTTTGCTGAGAGATTCTCTCTTTTATTTGGCTTGCTATGTCGCTAGTGCCAGTTCAAAAGTAAGCTTCTCTTGTTAGAGAATGAGAGGGGACGGATCTGAGAGAGAGAGAGATGTAGCCCCTTTCAAGTTTTAAAAAAAAAAAAAAAAAAAAACAGAGAGAGATATGGATGTAACCTAGGTAGAAGTCTGGCGCTACAGCAGACAATTTCTTGGTCTGTGCTTTTTGTAATGACGTTTGTAATTCCCTTCTCCGTTTGATTTAATTCAATTGGCAGCTGCTGGCAATATTTCAAAAAAAAAAAAAAAACAGAGAGAGAGAGAGAGAGATGTGTAACCTGATCAAAACAAAACAAAATATGAAAAAGGAACGGAGAACTGATCAAAACAAAACAAAAAAGAACAAGGACACTGAAGAGACGAAGGTAATGCATATATGGAAAATTGAATCGACGTAAAACACCCCCCATTAGTGCTTTGCCAAAATTGATAAAGCTCTTATATCAGAGCTTCTTTCTAAAACAGAGCTCTTGTATCCAAAAATGTACATTCGCACTATAAAGCTCCACTTACTCCAAGTAGGAGATGAGTCTGCATGGGAGGGATGCGTGAAATTTGGTTGCACCTGGTGCAGCAGTTCACCAGAAGTCGAAGTATTTTTATTTTTTAACGGGCAAATTCTTGACCTAACCCTGTAAAAACATCAAATTAATTAGTACTTGGTGCTCAAGTGTAATAGGCTGGTTTGGGTTTTAAAAAATGTAGCCAGTTGCCCCCGAAATTTTTTTAGTTACCACTAAAGAAAATCAAAATTAAATGCTCCAACTTATTCAATTCCTACCACTTACGCAGATCCAGTCTGCGCATCAAATTGGCTGGTGCGCGAACTGGGAGGCGCACCAACTGGTGCGCAGACTGGGCTTGCGCACCAAGGGGTTGATATTTTTCTTTTCATAACAAAGAATATACACGATCGGTCACTAAAAAATAAGAAAAAAAGAATGTTTCGCATGTGCGGAAGCATGATAACTCGTCAAGTTGATAGTAGCTGCTAGTGGGCTGCAATTCAATGCATGTATTAACACCACACCAGAAGAATTCATGAAAACATTTAATATTAGCTTTTGAATATTTAATGACAGCAACTAATCTCTCAAACTCATTCTCTCGCTCTCATTTTCTCTATCAAACAAATAGAAAGCGACACGAGTAATTAAAGCACACAACCAGAAATAAATATTATTTTAGACGGGTCTCACTTCCTTCACAGGTTGATCGATTTCGTTGTGACTTGTCAACATCAAATTTATTTTATGATCGCTACAAACAAAATCAACCCCTTTTCCCACAGAAAAAAAAAATACCAACCTCTTGGTGCGCAAGCCCAGTCCGCGCACCAGTTGGTGCACCTCCCCAGTTCATTTTAGTGCACGGATCCAATCCACGTGGGTGGTAGGAATGAAAAAAAGTTGGTCCCAATGGTATTCATTTAAGGCAAATTCTTCTATGGGCATAAGGACCTATTGTAAAATGAGCATATTTTCATTTTCAAAGTTCAAACAGTCGATCCGACCGTTCAACATTTTCTCCATATTACAATGTACTTGGAGGTCAAATTTTACATTTTTTTTGGAATTTTTTTACTATTTATTAAGATGGGTACAAAATTCAATGGTCTGAATTTGACTAGTTTTGTAAAATACTTAATAAATAGTAAAAAAATTCAGAAAAATGTAAAATTTGACCTCCAAGTACATTCTAATATGGAGATAATGTTGAACGGTCGGATCGACTGTTTGAACTTTGAAAATAAAAATATGCTCATTTTACAAATAAGTCCTTATGCCCATAGAAGCATCCCTCTTCATTTAATTGTGATTTTATTAAGTGGTAAATATAAAATTTCGACAGTTGCCCAGTTTAATCAACTGGCCTGAAATCATCAATTATTGTTTGGAGTGGAGGCTGGCGGTCCAACGAGTATCAAACCAAATTCTATCTGATTCTGGTTAGAGCTGTTCAATTCACATCATGATTCGTGTGAACTTGATCAGCGTGAATCTTAATGTTGTCCATAAGAATCTTGATGAGGATCAAAGACATCGGACCGAGTTCAATTCACATCATAATCGTGCGGACTTGATCCGTGCGAGTCTTGATGTTGTCCATAATAATCTTCGAACGGCTTCGGTCGGACATCGGACTGAAATGCGCATAAAATGCACAAGTTTCTGTATATATTTTTTCTTGTGACAGTGCTGTAAATTTTGCTGAACTGGATGTAATAAAGTAGATGGGGCCATGATGATAAGGATTAATTGCTAGAGTGGTCTCCTATTGAAGGGGAACATTTAGGCAGCTAAATATAGGTGTCATATCCGATTTGCTGCTGCCTACAAACAAGGAAAGATGGATATACGGTGCATGCTGCCGAGACCATATAATTAACAATCAGGGTTTTTGTTTTGGGAAAGATCTTTTGCTTTAGTTAGACTTTTATTTATGTACTTCTGGTTTCATTTTTAATAAAATTGATGGTCTTGATGCCTTTTTTTTTTCCAAAACAAAAGTCATAATTGAGAAAATGTCAGCATTATTTTAATATTGACCGATTAAAAAAATGCATAGTTTATATTTATTAGTGAATTAATATAATTCACAATGTACCTCAATTGCAGAAAATTTAATTAGTGAATTAATATAATGTATGCAAGAGATGATCTTCTGAATATTTAATGCATAATTTAACTCAATTACAGAAAATTTAATTAAGTTTAAATTAGAGCGAAAAGTCCATAAAACTTTTTTTACTTTCCTTTTTAATGTGACAACTGACAACGATAAAGGCAAAATTATTTTTTTTACCGGCGGCAACTTGATTGGGTTTTCTTTCCTCCGACGACGATAACGACATTATATTCGAACTCCATCAATAATCACATTGTGAAATAAACGAACTTTTTAAAGTGTGAATTATGTATAATATTTTTATTTTTTAATATTTCAAACAATATCTCACACAGAAGGCCATAAGTATCAACACCATACAAATTATATTTTTATGGGGTTTGCATGATATGATAAATGTATACAAGTTCATAGTTGACAAAATAAATTTGGACAAAATTCTTACTTGACGGAACAAACATAAATTATGTACAAATTTATTATGACAGGTGTGAATTATTACAAATTTAAAATTAAATTTAATTGGGTTATAGCACTCATAAGTCATAAGTCATAAAACAATATATTAAGTTTGATAAAAATTTATAAAAAAAAATGAATTAAATATAGAACTCCATGAAGTATGACCCCTTCTATTAATTTCAAAGGAGCGCCACACTGCAACTATTTTTTTTTATTAATTTGTTATGTTCATTTATGCCAATGAATCGATTAAGTTGGTCTTCTAAATTTTCTTTAGATAAAGATATAGATTAAATCTTCCAACTTTAACTTTAAAAAAATTAAGTTGGTCCACAAAAAATCTTTTAATCGGACTTCGAACCTCAAATGTTTCACGCAAAGATTATTGTCTTAGTCACTAAACTCATTTTCATCTTTTAAACTTTTGAAAATAGATAAAATTAGTTCATGAACTTTTATTTGTATCAATTGAAGGATTAAGTTGATCTTATATGAATGACCAATTGAAGGATTCAGTGGATAATTTTGAGAGTACTAAATTTTATTAGAAAAGAAAATTTCAGCTGGAAATAGATCTTATTTGCCAGGAAAACAGTTTGATATTAGGACATATACACCGATGCAAACCATTAATTAGCATAATAAGCTACATTGAAGCAAAGTTTATTCCTAGGAAAGACTAATTCAGCTAAGACAGTTCTGAAAAGCCCTTTTAGCATCTACAAAGGAAACAAAGAGAGACATAACACAAACCACACAAACACACAAAGATAACATGATATAAACAAGATGGATTTTCACATTCTTCGCCGCTCTTCTTTGCACAGTCTCATTGAGCTCCTCCAACTTTATGAGTAAAATCTGGCACCCTTTCTAGTGTGATGCTGTAAGAACAGTAGATCCTTCCACCTGTGTATTACAATTTTGTAAATTAGGAGGGGTTTTTTTATAAAAGGAGGGCAAATTACATATTTCTGAAGTGTATTAGCAGCAGTAGCAACAGAGGATTGTTCAACTCAACAGTTATAAAAATATTATTATTAAACTATGTATACATGATTTAACAGAACTAAATAAATAATAAATATTGTCAGTCAAAATTAGTAATTTATTTGGAGAAACTTATGAAATACTAGGATTTTCTTTATCAAGATTGGTTTGTTGTATTAAAAAAATGCCAGATCCACCAATTAATAGTTGCAACTTGATCTAGTTTTTGTCAAAATGAATACTCGTTATGTTTTAATGATAAATTAAATTTATAACCTTGAAAGTAGCACCGCATATCTCTTCTTCCTGGGCAGGAACAGCAATCACCTTGTTCTTCGGTTTCTCATAGCATTTCAAACCTCCGAGAGCGTTCGAGTAGAAGCATCCTGCATAATTCAAAACAACCAAAAATCAATCCGCGGCACTAGATTGTATCACATATACTAACCAACTTAGAAAATAATTACATTAAAAACTGCCTCTTTTTATACCTTGCGGGAATGGCGCTAGTGATTTGCCGCATGATCCTTTCAGCAATTCAATGTTCTCAGAGAATGCAACACAGCCATCAGCAGTGATTCCCCAGTACAATGGAACTCTTCCATCTGAATCCTAAAATTTGCAATCACACACACACAAAAAAAAATTAGCTCTTACTGCTCTCAAAATTAATATCACAGCTCCTATCTGACATGAATGTATAGCACTTACAGAGGCGACAAGGAGAGAGTTGGTAGACTTGTCAAAAAGGACAAAGGCGTAGGACCCGGTGAGGTGGCTAAGCATGAAGCTTGCCGGGTACGGGGCCCGGTCCCTGAGTGCCTTGTATGCTTCAATTACCAAAACGACCTCGTTAGCTGTCTTGGAGAGGCCATATTGCTGCCTCAGGCTCCCCAGGTTTTCTAACACTCCCTCAAACATGCAAAATATGTCATCCTTAGCCGCAAACATTCTGCAATGACATTAACCAAAATTCAAGTCAAAAAAATTTAGTGGATATTTTTATGAAAAAAGAATGGAAATTAGATCATCTCCACTTGCATATCTAATAACTGTATTTTTTTTTTTTTTTTTTTAATGAGCGGGAATGACATCACTCCATAAAATCATTCAAGAAAATTATTATTAAAATATCCCAACTTGTCCTCAAATGGCATCTCATGAACAACACTACCTTGTCACTGATAGGGTCTGAAATGATAGCAGTTAGCTTATTCATAAACACCTATGTAGTAAAATAACCTAAAGCATGTTATCTTCAACAACTTCTAATAATCTAAGATGCTAAAAATCACGCGATGCCATAAACCAGTTTAGCATACAATTTATAACTTGAAATTCATATCTAATTGCAACTTATTTAAATAAATATTGTTATTATTTAGAACCTTGTGTTACAATTTAATTAATTCCCACCTAAAGTTGTTGGGTATCTTTACAAGCTCAAGAAATCTATGGTCCAGTAGAATTATGGCCTTATGGGCCTTTTACCCAAGAGGACAAGAAAAAAGTACCTACCGCTGGATAAAAGCCTTAAAGGAAAGAATCTTGTTTCTCTGTATCTCGTTACTTCATTTCAAGCATGTAGCGGGTCACAAAATATAATTAGAAGGAATATATTACCCACTCATTGCAGGTTATTAAGCCACAGAACTAAAAAATTAAACCTGGATTTACACGCTTAAGGGTTTTGATTGCTTTCTTGTTTCACCTGTCTTGACTTCATGACTTGGATAGGATTACAGGATAAGGTAGATCCAAGTGGATAAGATCAAACTCTATTGTAATAATAATATTGGTAGTACTTATTGGAGGGCCCACATAAGTCGCGTCAGTGACTCGGTGGCGTTTGCTTTTGTGTTTATTGTTCATTTGTTCTCTGTCAAAAACAAGGGGCTGCAATAATCCACCAATATCCTTCCCATGCCTTGTCAGCCTTAGACTAATTATGAAATGATTTTTTAATAAATTAACATAACTAATGGCATTAGTAATTAATATTTAAAATTGATGATTTTTTTTATGTTAATAGGCAATAATGTTTCGCTTGATATTGACCCAATAATAGCACTATCAGTGATTTAAGATTCCAATGACAGAGCCGCCATCTGGTGATTCAGAATCTTCAGATCAAATAATAAATTCAACCAAAAATATCAAGGTGCAAAAAGCCAAAAATAAATCACTCGATTTTTATCGCACAGTAATAATTCACCACTTCAACATTATATATTACATATGGTTGTTGTGAGCCATAAAGTATAGAACCATCCATACAATTTTTTTTTCAAACTATATATTTTAATTATTGAAAAATATTAAAGCATCAACTTGTACATAAACAATTCTATCATGCGTAATAGATAAATCAATCTTACATTTTTAATTAATTTTATACAGGTGATACGTCAAATCAATGAGAAAAAAATATGTACCAATCATGTTCATTTCTTTTTTTCAACAATTGGATTTGTGGGTGTGCAACTCATTGACTCTCTTGCCATTTCTTTTTTTTACCAAATGTCATTTTCTAGGTATCAATTTCTACACCACACCACCAATTAGCTCCAAACCCACTGGAATTTTTACTTCTTTTACTTTATACGCATCATTTGATAGTAACCTTAAATTAAAAAAAAAAGATAGTGCAAGCTACTGTCAAACACATGTCTTGATCTTTCACAAGATACAGAAGATACATATGGCAATTATTTATTTTTTTCTGGTGTATATA
Source organism: Carex parvula (assembly GCA_025461045.1). Lineage (NCBI taxonomy): Eukaryota > Viridiplantae > Streptophyta > Magnoliopsida > Poales > Cyperaceae > Carex > Carex parvula. Next base: position 54,081 of record JAJGRW010000044.1, read on the forward strand.
GTGTATGTACTACCTGACAATATTTTTCTTAAAAAAATCAGATTTGTGTGGCTGAAATAAGTAAATGAATTGGTACATGAATTATTATAAACAAAATTATATGACACAAATTAAAAAAAAAAATCAAAACTAGAAGCTAGTGAGTCAAAGAAACTAGTGCATTCTCCTTGGATCAAGGACAAAACTTCTATCTAGGAAATTGTAGAGATGCTGACGTTTAATTTGTCTTCATTATTAAATGCTTAAATTAATTTTGATCAACCAAAATTTTTACATCTATATACTGAAAATAAATCTGCTGTAATTCTCGGGGAATTATAGGACCTGTAATTCCGATCCCAACTGTTGATTTTTTTCGAGATGCGTGCATGAAAACTTACTTTTCTGAGAATGTTTCCGAGATCCGCGCACGGAAAAGTTTGAACAGTTGATCTCGGAATTTCAGGATCCTGTAATTCCGAGAGGAATTTCAGGATCCTGTAATTCCGAAAGGAATTCAGGATCCTGTAATTCCGAAAGGAATTACAGCAGATTCGGATTCCTATTTACTAAGATAAAAATTGTTACAATAACAAGGTTAAATTAATAAACTAGTAATTAGCGGACTCATACCTGGCCAGATCTTGTTCTGTTAATAATTTGGATATTAAAGTATAATTTTCATATTCTAGTAACTTATATTACTTTCATTTAAATAAACAAATTTCATATAAAACCAATATGAATCACATGAAGCAACAAGGCCCAGTCTATATCAGCTAGGAGGAGATCAGACTACAATTCACCTCAACAAAAATTGACTAACAAAATTATTTTTTGTCATCTTTACCATTAGATCCCTCTTAAAATTAAAAATATATAAATAAGACCTGATGTGGACCAACATGTTCTTAGGTTAGCTGTCTTGATCACAATTCATTACCAAACCGGGTTCATAAATGATTCTATAAAACGGAATAAATTAAATTTTCCATATTCTATGATCACTAGGCAACTTTACAAAATAATAATTTCTCAAAAAATATAAAAAAAAGATATAATTATGTTCAGAGGTTAATTAACCTGGGCCGGAATGGGGATTGGTTGGCATGAGAGTACACGATGTGGCCGAAGGAGCCGAGCTGAATCGACACGGCCGGAGCAGCCGCTGCAAGAAATCGGTTCACCAGCTCGGAAGCGCGCGTCTTAGGAGACGGGGTCCGGCTGCCGGCAGCAACCAACTCCTCTGGCACTTCAACAACCTCTCCACTGAAAACTCCCAACATCTTGCTCGATCAGTTTCTTTCAAAGGGGAGAATAATATGGGGAAAGGGGACAGATGTTAGAGAAGAGTACAAGAGAAGTAAAAGGGTTTGTAGCTGTGAGGATTAATGGAATGGAGAGGTTAGAGAGGGATTGGAAATGGGGTTATATAGGCTAGAGGAAGGGTAAACCCGGAATGGAAATGAGAAAAAATCTGTGGGGACTGTTTGCATTTGTTTGGTGAAACTTAATTTTATTTAAGGAAATATTTGGTGTCCCCTCTTGGTGTACCGTAATAGGGAATCTTTTACAATTACAGGATCTGGACCGTTCTTTTAACTTGACACGAATCTCAAGTCTCAATAATACTGCCCCCTACGTTAGCGCCAATCTCAAAGCGGCTGAGAGTTAATCTCAAACCGTAAAGTGAAGGGAATCTTTTACAGTAATGGAGAGAATACTTGTCCCCCTCTTGTTATCCAGTTGATTCTCCAACGGGATGTTTCCATTTTGATCCGAAATGGAGGCATGAAATTCTGCGTGTCATGATTTTCAGTGTGGTGGCGTCAAAATTTTGTTGGTTAGTGACTATATAAGTGGAGATCTCCATTTATATCTCTTTATTTTTTTAGAAAAAAAATCTAATCATGATAACGACAACAATTCATTGTTTTATGCATAACCGTATATAATAACGTAATATTGTATATTTTTAATATAGATTTGGAGACATTTTTTCGGTCCATTGCTTTGAATAATCTTTTGCGAAAAAATTATTTACAGTGATGCACTTTTATGAAGAAAAAAACAATGAGCGGCTATAAATTATCAACAAAATAGACGAATTTTGTTTGTTTTTCCTTTCTAAATTTAAATATCATGTTTACCTTTCTAAATCATAAAAACTTTACATGTATTTCAATCCATTATATCTTCATTATTAAAACTATCACAGGCGAGATTCATAAAGAAATTTTTTTGCAAAAAAAATATTTGGCTAGGTTTGCTCTCCAGAGATTTTGGCGCGAAGAGAAAAGGTACGTATTTATATTAATTCGTATTTAAAATTAAACTAAAAATTGTAAGTCTTAAATAATATAGAGTTCAACTACTGAGAAAAAAAACTTTGTAGAATAGTCATTGATTGTGTTGAAAAAATAAAATAAATATTATATACGAATGTACTATAATATGAGGAGTCCACATTTTTTTTATATGAAAAGATTGTTGTGTATTTTGAGTATAGGAATAATTGGTTTATTTCGTACACTTCTGCTTTAAATTTATAAAATCTTAAATACGCAAAGTTAGATTGAATTGCAAGCACACAATCTATCCTTGTAGTAATTATGGGTATCGATCCAAAGATAACGGGAAATATTACTTTTTACTAAATAAACTAATTCTAAAATAGTGCAAATAAAGTAAAAGGGGATTGTTGTAAAATTGGTTTTTGGGTTCAATACCCGATTGAGAGTTGAAATTAAAACAAGACAATTTTAAACAAACAAATAAAAAGAGTTTGTGATTCAAATGGATAAGAGACTAGGGGCTATCGACATACAATCATTTGGTCAAATCTACATTTAATTGGTATTCTAAACTCATGTAAAAATATGGGGTTTCTAAGCCGTAAATATCAAAAAGTGTCACTTTCGTGAATTAATGACATGTCTAGATAATTCGGACTTCACAATTAAGTCCTTCACCCTAGCTATCTAGACCATAAACATATGTTAGCCTAGTTTATCCCTAAATACCAATACTTCACGGTTAAGTTCTTCATATGATATTTGGTTCAATTCTAGGTGTCCCAGTCAAATATAAGGCTTCACGATTAAGTCATTCACCTCAATTCAACCTTTGTTCTTGTGGTTCCGGACTAAGAAATAAATTTGATCATTTCTAATCTTAATTCTAGGGTAATTCATGTATACAATTTGGTCCATTAATTATTGCTTCTAGCATCTTAAGTTGATTAGACTCAAGCGGGAAATTAACAAGTAATCAAATCATACAAGCACATGAATTGTAAAATTAGTAAGAATAAACAAACATGCAAACAATCATCATAAAGAGATTAATCCAAGTAAACATAGATTCAACACAAATTCATATTTTTAGCCTAAGCCCCTAGAGAGGAAATCTAGCCTCTCATGGGTGAGTTAACATCCAAGAAAGATACAAGAGAAATCATAATAAAAAATAAAGTAAAACAAGTAAGAGAATAATAGACTACACCAATCTCTTCGCTCGCTGCCGTTGATCTTCATTTTTGCTCGCTCGAGAATCCCTTCAATCCTTGCTCTAATTGCCTTTGATCACGAGGAGAAAATAGCAAATGTGTAGAGAGATGTGTAAATTAAACCTAGAATGAAGAATGTTTTCTCCTGCTACCTCCCTGCCCATATATAACTACTTCGTGTCTTGGGAAACAATCTCCCAAAATCTAGCAGCAAATTTGAGAAGATATCATGAATTAAGGCATTAATAGCATTGGTGTGGCCTTCCTGCGGCCTTCACAAAATCCGTGTGGGTCGCACAAACTGGAAGTCGGCTGGAAATCAGCTAAGGAATGAGGGATCGTGCAGCCTTCATGTGGCCCACACAGCCACCCGCAGAACTCTCGGTTAAATCAGTGCGGCCCGCACAAAGTTGGTTTTCGTCTGAAAAATGGCTAAGGAAAAGGGGTCGTGCGGCCTTCACATATTTCCTACGGCCCGCACGAGAACCCGGAAAACTCTCGGACAAATCGGTGCGGCCCGCACAACTGGCTGTTTTGCTTCTTTTTGCTCGATTTCTGCAATTTAGACAAAGGAAATACAGTAACTTGGTTCTACGGTGCATTATATACTAAACTAGACTAAAATACAAGAGATTTGGTACAGTTTAGGAGGTAAAATCTCGACCGAAGGTATATATAATTGAGACTTATCAAAGATATGTAGATTGTACAGTATATGAGAGCTACAATATTAATAGCAGTATGTATGTACAGAAAAATAGATCTTATATGTTCTCAACTTTTGTTTTTTTTAATGAGGAGTCCACATTTGCTGCCACAAAAAATGACGGTGCCCTGCCATAATTTCATGAACCATCCAATTAAAAACCAAATAGTTCATTTTATATACTCAGTTTAAAAAAAAAACGGCTATCGAGTGATCTAAAAATACCAACTTAATTAATGGAACTTTTTTCCAAAGCAACAACTGAAAGAGAAAAAACTGGTACGCCTGCATGAATTAAAAATTTATTGACAACCAATAATATATATATATATATATATATATATATATATATTTAAGGGGGAATTTCACGTATATCCTTCAAAAATTTCAAAATTACGTATTTTTCCTTCTAAAATTTGAAATTACGTATTTTCCCCTCTAAACTTCAAAAACTCACAAATTTACCTATTTTATTGCCTTTTATATTAAAACTCATTCTAAAATTTTAAAATACCCATTTTACCCTTTATTAAAAGCATATAAAATCCCATCAAACTCAAATTTGAATTTGAAGGGTTTCTCTACCGTCTGATCCGCGTGCATCGCATTAAGATTTGTGCCCATCGCTTCAATATTCGTGCTGATCTAGCACGCACATATCTTAAAACAATTCTGATCCGCACGCATTGCATTAAGATCTGTGCATGTCGCTTCAATATGCGTGTGTTCGCATCAAGATTTGTGCCAATCTTGCACGCACAGATCTAAAAGAGTGCAGACGGTAGATGAACCGTTTATATTCAAATTTGAGTCTGATGAGCTTTGTATGTTTTTAATAAAGGGTAAAATGAGTATTTTATAAATTAGAATGAGTTTTAATATAAAAAACATTAAAATGAGTAAATTTGTGAGTATTTGAAGTTTAGAAGGAAAATACGTAATTTTCAAACTTTAGAGAGGGGAATACGTAATTTTGAAGTGTTTGAAGGGTATACGTGAAATTCCCTCTATTTTTAGTATCTTTCCTACCAGAGCGCACAGAAACCATTGAATTATTCGAGAATGATTTTGAATCACCGACTATTTTTACACCTTGTTTGGATGGAGAGTAGAGGAAGGAAGGGGAGGTGAAGAATAAAAGGGAATGAAATAGAATAGAAAGGAAGATTACCATATTTAACTTCTTTGTGTTTGGATGATTAATGAGAGAAAATAAATTTAACTTTCCTTTCCGTCTTATTTCTTGTTTGGTTGATTAAAATTTAGAAGGTTAATGAGAAATTCGGTGGTTATTGTAGGTTTGTGACAATAAAATTGTATGAGAATTATATAAATAAGATATAGGATTGGACATTTGTGTTTTTTGTTCTAAAAATATTTGCAACAAAATTTATTTCCATCCGTTACACCCCAAATCGGGAGGGAAACCGATTCTATTGATTATAATGATACAAGGTTAAACCTTTCACCTCCTGTACCCTTCACCTCCGACATTTTGTCAACCAAACACGATTCAACGGAAAATTTTATTTTCTTTCCGTTCCCTCCCTTTCTCTGCTCTCCATCCAAACAAGGTGTTAAGGGTAAAGATTTTAACGGTGCATGTTTTACTTTATAATGCTGTTTTGATTTTATAATGTTTGTGTTGCATGAAATCAAAATTGTTATGTTAAATTTTTTATCTTATCTTTAGAGCAAACCAAGAATTGAGTATGGAAAGGAATGAAGATTTTTTGTAGGTGCCAAGTAGGGGTGAAAACGGGTTGGATATTATCTCCGATTGAATTTGGATTGTATTTGAAAATTAAATACGGATATCTGAATATCCGTGCGGATAGTGGTATGGATATGGTTTTGAATTTTAATTATCCGTATCTAAATAGTAGATATATACCATATAGTTTAATATATATTATGAAAATATTCATGTATATATCTGCGGATATCCGATATTCAATCCGTATTCATATGTATCCGTCTAATTTCGATCCGTATCAGTATATGAAAGAAACAAATACAGATGTAATTTTACCACTATCCGATCCGTATCCGATCCGTTTTCACCCCTAGCCAAGAGTAATTTGTATCGTCTAATCAAAATTGGATTATCATTAGTATAAATTATGACACATCATTTTTCATTTACTTTAATGATAACAAAATATGAACCAATTTAGTTTGAGTTGAATTTGACTTTATCTTTGATTTTTTATTTCCAAACATAGAACGCAATCACATAATAACTGACATGTGTAATATAATATCTCAATATCCATACCTTGGGAAGATAAATTCAAGAAAGGAAAGAAAATCGTTGTAACGGATCATACCACACGTGGCTATCCCATCAATTTGGATAATCATTGGATAGAAATTGGGGACAGTTTTCAAACTTTCCGATAATCATGGGATGGACGGTGCAATTGCAAACCATTTAGCAAATGAGAAAAATATAATAAACTGATGACTAAAATAATTTGCACCATCTGTCCCTCTTCTATTCTTTTGAAACTCTTTTTAATTTAAATAATTATCAGAGACAGAAAATTTTATGATACTTGGAACAGTTTTTGTGGACAACAATTAGAGCATCTATATTCCAGCAACTAAAATGAGTTTTTAAATAACTGTTAATTATTTTTTAACTCTCACATTCTGAAATTAATTTTAGAATTTCTATTAAGCAACGTCAGCAATAAATTAAAAAGGAGAAATAATTTGAGCCAATCATTTAGTCAGTATGGAGTTTATAAACAGTTTCTTAATAAGAAACTTTACTGTATAGTTTCTAAATAAGAAACTCTCCCACATCCCTGAAACTGAATTAGAAATTGCTACATCATATTAGAAACTCTAATAGTATCATGGATGTAGATGCTCTTAGGAGTTATGAGGCTGTTTTTTAGCATGTGAAAAAGACTTTTTTATATACATACATTCTAACTTGTGTATTTTTTATCCGTTAAGAGGAGGAAACTAAATTTTGTGAGATTTTTAAGATAAATTTTGTTATTTATACAAAATATAATAAACACAATCATAAAAAAAGTATCATGTCATAGAATTTGTAAAAAATTAAATGTTGATTTATCTGCGAGCGTACAAAATATAAATACTCACATCGTATCCATGCAACAAGTACATAGAAGTAAAACATGTATTCTTTTATTATTATTTTTTTTAATAAAGTTGGGGTCAAGCTATTCAATTATTTTTAATATTTACTGAAGATTCTTTCGAATTTCGAACATGCGACCTTTCACTCGAAATGTATTACTTGCCTATAATACACGGACTTTTTTAAAATCTGTACCAGATTAAAATGGATGGTTCGAATCTTACAATCTGTAAGGCATATTTTAGTGCCTTCAATTGTGATTTCTTTTTGTTTCAAAATGATGTATATCATTAGGAAAATAAATCTGCTGCGAGAATCGCAGGGATCTTACTTTTCTAAATCCAACAATTAATATATTTTGAGATTCGTGCATTTCAAAAAATTAATGGTTGGATTTGGAAAAGCAGGTCCCTGCGATTCTTTGGAATTGCAGCAGATTTATTTCCATATCATTAGTGGTTCTATTTATTGGGATTGGGTTTTGTCCAAAGAGCTTTGGACAAAGTCTCATTCAAAATTAAACTTAAACGTCCGATTTACATTGAGATTCGTGCAAACATATTTAAAACTTAATAATTTTAAATGGCTCCTTGAATCTAAATATTTGTACGAATTTTGATTCAGATCGTCCGGTTTAGGTCTAGTTTTGGATGAGACTTTGTCCAAAGCCGTTTGAACAAAAAAACCCACCCTTTATTATTGGATTTTTTTTGTAATTAGAGTTGTAAAAAATGAAGGCATTGAATATTTCTTTTTCTTTGACATTATATGGAGTTGAGATGGAATTATTTTAATATGTTTCACCGAACTATGCAGTTAAATTGGATGCCTGAAATTCAGTTCTCTCTTTATATTACATTTTGAACAGTTCAACTGAAGTTGTCAGACAATCAATATCAATTCTAATATTATTAATTTGTGGATTTGCACAATCAGTTGAAGCTAATAAAAGACCAATTAATAGCGATGTTTCAGTTGAAGCTAATAAAAGACCAATCATTTGGAGTTTAATTTGGCACATCTAGTTTGTCGGATGATTGGCCGACATTTTTCCTAATATCCAAAGTTTAATAGAAATTAATAAATATACTCAGATCCACTGAAAAGTTATAAAAATATCTATACAGGCCATTATCAGCCAGAAAATGACTGGTACCCATTTGTTTTTAGAGACTATGAGAGCAAGATGCTGAAATCTAACATTATTCAAATTTTTTTTAAATATTTGTTAGATTACTTCTTTCGATATATAATTAGCATATTTAAACTAAAATAAGCTAAATTACTTGAAATTATGTTAAATTACGCTAAATTACACTAAATTACGTTAAATTATACTGAAATACACAAAATTACAATAATTAAAAAATGAAAGATACTCAATTTTAGAATGTTGGTTATTGTCAAATTAAATTCACTAGTCGCATGCAAACACTAAACTACGTTTTTTTAGGAACTAACTTTTAACAATAACTATGCTGCATACGACACTGTCACTAGCCGCATACGGGTCGATGTGTGTCTATTGATAATAAAAAACTTTAACTCAATTTTTGAAGCACTAAATGATTTTTTTTGCAATTCTGATTCCGTCAGCTCCTTGAGGGTGACTCCGAGGGCGCCATTGGCCCAGTCTCGTCCCAAGCTTTCCGAATTGGGGTCATACGCACAAATCCGAGTTTCCTAGCCAAAGTTATGGCCGTTTAAAGTTTTTTTAAAAAACCGATGCTTTCGTGCAAAAACACCGATGACACACCGATGCTTTATGCACGGCCTAACGACGGCAGAAGTGCATTGATGTTCATTGCAAAAACATCAGCAACGCACCGATATTTTTTTATCACTACACTGCTTAATTGTCAATGATAAGTCTAATAAAACATCAATGTTTCATTACAAAAACATTAGGTTTTTAGCGACGCACCGATGTTTTTTTTAGCACTATCCGGCTAATAAAACATCGATGTTTAATTGCAAAAATATCGATGATGCACCGATACATGCAACTGATGTAACACACGCATCCAACCAAATGTATTTGTTTGATCTTAGCCAAACCGAGTGCAAACTTCAATTCGAGTTTCCTACGACTTTTTCTTCTAGCCAATTATGCTATGCCTATCCTAAAAAAAAAAAAATTTGGGTACCGTATTAAAAAAAAATTGGGTACCGGCTATTTTTTGACCGGTAATGGATTAAATTGGGTACCGGCCAAAAAATGACCGGTCTGGGTATTTGTATACCTTCCCAGCGGATCTGGATATATTAATTAATTTCTATTAAACTTTGGATATTAATAAAAATGTCCGGATGATTGGCACATTTTCTTAGAACCATTTTTTTTTTGGCATCTCTATACCTAATATTGTGTTACTCAGAACGATTTTTCTAATTTCGCCTAAAAACTATTTACTAAAGAAAAAAAAAAATTAAAATATGACACTTGTAACAAAATATATTTACATACAATTTTTTATTGAATAAATTTTCTTTCAAAATATAAAATAAAAATATTTTGAAATTTTTGATGGATAAAATACCAAAAACATAAAGTTTGGTGGACATATGTATAAATTTCTCTTTAAAAAATTACATAACAACACAGAAACACAACAAATACACTTTTTAATGACCAGAGAGATGCAATAATGCATTAACTCTTTGATTGAGGTGGTTAAGATAAGAAAAACAAATTGAACAATTATTATTGAATGTGATATAATATGACTTAAAAGTTTAAAAATCCAACAACTTTTAAGAAGTAGATATGTTGACATTGCAAATTTTGACACAAAACTGATGACATACTTTGAAAATGCAATGATATTTAGCCAACTAATATGAGAATTTAACAGAAAAAAACACAGATTCATAAAACTTGGCGATCTAAATTAAGCAAATTAAGAGTGTAGAGAGAGAAAACAAGATCCAATGTTAGGTTCTTTCGAGATGCATTAATCTACATCTTTCTTGGTTGTTGTATATCAAAGAGTGGACATTTTAAGTTTTATATTTAATTTATTCATATCAAATAATTTTTTTTTTTAGGGTTATACAATTATATCAGAATTTTAGTCTGGGCACTTACCCAACCTTGTCTTTTAATAAATCTGCTCCTGAATGCTTCATGTAAGTTGAAGAATTTTATTATACAAATAATATAAACAAATAATATACTAGAAATGGATAGATTGTTTTGGAAATTTTCATTTCATAGAACATACTGAAAAATTCTTTTCGGTTCCTTTAAAATTGTCTAAAGGAACTGAATTTTTTATCCGAATTCTTTAAATTTCAGCGTATCACCCATTTCATACCACACAAAAAAAAAAAAAATCTTATTTCTAAATTAAAAGAACCAAAAAAATTACGCTTCCTTGAGATTAAAATCTGAAGACAATCCATTTTTTACCTTAAGTTATATAAAATAATGTCTATAAATAAAAAATTCTGTTTAAGGCGGGATGTGTTCTTTTTTCTTTTAATTTATTTTTATTTTAATGAGAATCAGTATTTGCTAGTAATTAAAGACAATGATCTCGATGTGACCTCAACGAGAGATTATTTGTAAATATTAATGGATGGACAATTTTACCTCCAATCTCTTATTAAAAAAAATATTGTTCTTTTCTTATATGTAAAGTGAATTTAGTGGTTGTTTCTTTTAATTTAAGAAACCAATAATAAAAAAATTTACCATTTTAACTTAATTAAAATTTAGTCACAATTTAGTATTAGACTTGTGTAACTTAATTTATAGAGAAATGTTTGATTACAATGCTTCATTCAATAACACGAGAAACTCCAATTTAACGGAGAGTAACATTAAATTAAAGTACAGAAAGTTATTAAATAATAATTAATTGTCCTCCAACACTTAATTTAATTCTTACTATACATGTTACCTCCTAAAAAACCTAAAAAAAAAAAAAAAAAGTTTTTAACAAAACATATTACCTCTTACAAAAAAAAAATAAGGAATTATAGCTAAAACATGTTGCCTCTACATAAAATTAAAAAATAAATAAAAAGAATAAACAATCCTGATCATTAATAAAAGAAGAACAAAAAATAATAACACTAATAACATAAAGAGCCTTATCATTAATAAAAGAAGAACAAAAAAAACATAAAGAGCCTTATCATGGAACTTTCATTTACATTCCTGATCTAAGCAAAAGAGGTATTGCCACAAAGAGTAAATTGAATTGAGATCTAGAACCACGAGTAGAACTAGGGTGCTCTCAAGTTCACCAAGCCCTTGGTGAACTCAAGTCCAAAACTCATCGGATCGGCTTCAAACGACGAATCCGACCGTTGAAACCCGTTTACCTTACGAGTGATGCGTCTACATGCAAAAATTTTAAATTTTGAAATTAATTTTGCATAGAGTCAAGTGGTCAAAAAACGTCAAAAAATGAATGCATTAAAATTAATTTATTAACCTTCTAATTTTGACCACTTGACTCTATGCAAAATTAATTTCAAAATTTTAAATTTTTGCATGTAGACGCATCACTCGTAAGGTAGACGGGTTTCAACGGTCGGATTCGTCGTTTGAAGCCGATCCGATGAGTTTTGGACTTGAGTTCACCAAGGACTTGGTGAACTCGAGAGCACCCTAGTTCTACTCCTAGAACCACATCAAATTGTGGGCCTAGCTGACAAGCAAACAGCTATTCTATTAAATAGTTAATGTGTATGTTTGTTGATTTTTGTTACTAATGTCTCTTTGCAACTTTCACAAATGTACACAAAATCATCATGTATAAAATTACTAGAGACATATTTTTATCATTTATAATTATAAAATAATGATAAACTTAATTATTTAATAGCAGTTTTATTTTATTTTTCCTACATGCAACACAACTATAGTCTGGTTTTCTTGTCATTTTTTTCAATATCAATGCTACAATGCTAAATTTAATTTAAATCTTTTTTTCAAACAAAAATAAGTTTTCCAAAATATATAGCCCCAACCGAGAAAGAAGATTATTAATTATTTTTCATGCCATTCTTGCATAAAAATTACACTAAGATTGAAATTTTTTTAGTAATTTTTTTTATCAGACATCTAGATACTAAATACTGTTTTTTTTGTTTGGTTCAAAGCCTGGATGCTCCAGCACGTGCATGAAACTTCAGTTTTTTTTTTTGAGATTCTCTGAACCTTCACGAATTCGTATCCTCTGCATTAACTCAAAAGAGAATCTTTTGAGTTAATGCATCTCGACCATCCGATCTATTTTAAGATTCGTGCGAATTAGATTTGCACTAATATTAAAATGCCCCTATGTTATAAGCAGGAGTCAGATTAGCTCTGTTTAAAATCAGACGGTTGAGATTCATTAACTCAAAAAATTCTCTTTTGAGTTAATGTAGAGGATACGCATTCGAATCTTCACAGCCCGTTTGGCACAAAAGATCTGGATTTTTCCCGGCTCCAATTTGTCTGGACCGGATTTTTCTTTCCGGCTCCAAAATCATAACTTCGCCGTGCAGTCTTCTGGTGTTGCTGTGGAGAACTGAAAAAAAAAATCGTTTGGATCAGTACTATTTTTCGGTCCAAACTTTAGACCGAAACAATGCCTTCCATCTTTCTATTAGAGGTGCTACTTTTATCCGATTACCCGGATCCGACCTGGAACCGACCCGGATCCGGTTAATTTGGGTAGGGTATGGTTTAAAAAATATAACCGGTTAAATTATGGGTACGTTTACAAAATTAATAATTTAATATCCGATTCGGATCCGAACCGGAACCGATATTGTAATGGATAGGATATGGGTTTGAATTAGTTATCCGACCCATAACCGAATCCGACCCGATACCCATATAAATACCCGATAAAACATATATTAATAACTTTGAAAATACAATTTTACATATAATCAAATTAACAAATGTCATGCCAGTAATCACATTTTGCATATTAATTTTTTAATAAAATTTATTGCTCTGAATATATCTTTCAATATCTGCCTTATATATCCTCTGCATAATTATAAAAATTTATTGCTCTGAATATATCTTTCAATATCTACCTTATATATCCTCTGCATAATCATGAAAATTTATTGCTCTGAATATATCTTTCAATATCTACCTTATATATCCTCTGCATAATCATGAAAATTTATTGCTCTCATTGATATGTCTTGCAATAAATCTCATTGAAATCAAATATCTGCCATAAATTTAATTCTCTATTAAAAAATTAGTATTAATATTCCATTCATGGATTTTTTGAATCATAGAAAAGAAAATCACCATCTCCAATATTTTACTTTCTCAAATTCTTGAGAGTTGTGACATATACCCGTTTCGGATCCGGAACCGCCCATATCCGGACCGGACCCGATAATTCACAAACAAGTTATGGGTATCTATCTATCCGGAACCGAAAGACTGGATCCGAAATATCTACGGGTAGATAGGTATCCGGATCCAGACCCGACCCGATTTGAAACAAATAAGTATATGGATCGAAATTTGAACCCGAACACTTTTAGGATACGGATCCAAATATAATAGTATCCAGACCCGACCCGACCCGATAGCACCTCTACTTTCTATGAGTCTAACAATCGAAGTACTTACTATTTTCCTCTCTCATTTTTTAATAATTTCTATGAACAAAACTTCTCATCTACACATTGTTCATTACTTATTAATTTATTAATTTATTATGTTATTGATGTCCATGGTAATGAATTCGAAGTGATTAATTTTTTTTACATGCGCGGAATGATGCAAATCATGATAATAGTTTTCTTACTTAAATTTGTTATGAATTTTATTTTTAAAAAATCGTTGAAAATAATTTTTTTAGATACTACTGATAATAAATTGATCTAAAAAATTACAGAATGTTCAATATCAATAGCTAACTTTGAACTTAAAAGAGTTTCTAATTCCTATAACAAAGCATTACACTTTTGAAGTGTCCCAAGAATCAAAGAACAGCAAGCTAATTTAGTAGATTTCACAAGCATAGTGCCATTTACTCAAAAGGATATATATATATATATATATATATATATATATATATATATATATATATATATATATATATATATATATATATATATATATATATATATATATATATATATATATATTTATATATATATAATCTGGCTAATATGCTACATGTAGCATAGAGGGCCTCCGTACAACGACTTAATATTTGAGTTTTCAAAATTCTAACAGTCGATCCGAACCGTTCAACATGATCTCCATATGAATATGTACTTGCAAATCAAATTTTACATTTTTTAGAATTTTTTTTTACTATTTTTTCAGATAGATAGAAAATAACTTGATCTGAAAATTTTGTACCATTCAGATCAAGTGATTTTCTACCTATCTAAATAAATAGTAAAAAAATTTCTAAAAAAATGTAAAATTTGGTTTTCAAGTACATATTCATATAGAGATCATGTTGAATGGTTCAGATCGACCGTTAGGATTTTGAAAACTCAAATATTGAGCCGTTGCACGGAGACCCTCTATGCTACATGTAGCACAGTAGCCAACTCCTATATATATATAAGTTAATTAGAGTGTAGTTACAGTAGAACCAGGCTGCTAGCAAGTTTCTTATGGAATCAGAAAGGTATGAGTTGGATCCATAATTTAGCTAATTAGTAATTCTAATTTTTTCTCATATGTAGCATTTTTAATATGATAAATCTAAATGGGCACTTTTGAAGACGGGCATCAGGAACAAAAATTTTGAATTAAAGCACAAAATTGTTGTCTGCATGCTCCTTTTTGGTAATAGATACTGAGAACTTGCATAAATAGCACTAATAGGTTTCAAAACATTATTTGAGCCTTCAAATTTTTTAGTTCTAATTATTTTCGGCTTCAGAAATTATTTTCATAATTTTCCTTGGTATATTAGTAAAAAATATTTGCATATGTGGTGCTATTATAGCAGCGGAATGATTCTTCTTAAGCAAACATAAAAAGCTTTGATTATTATCTCTATAAATAAAAATTCTCTTAAAATAATTGACCTTATTGTACATAATAGATTAAATAATTTCTTTCAGTTTTGACAAGTGATTCCACAGTTAATTGCCATTTTTCTTTGTTTTTTTTTTAAGGTGAGCATATAAGAAATCGATCGAAACAAAAAAGAATTTCATAGAGCTATTCTTACTTCTTTAAATAAAAGTCCTGTTGATATTGATTTCTATTTACATGCTATTTATGTGAATCAAATCAACATTTTTTTTAAAAGAAAATCTAACCATCACCACCCCTACTGGATCCGACTCTGATGCTTTTAAAAGAAAAACATGATCCTGCTTTTCCAATTCTAATCATTCAAATTCGTTGAGATTTGTACATGAAAAAAGTTTCTTTATCGAGATACGCGAATGAAAAATTTTGAATGATTGGGATCTGAAAAACAGAACCCTACTTTTCTTAGAAAAAAACAGCAGAGTCAGATCCACCCCTGCTACGCTTCAGAACAAGGCTAAATTAATTAATTGACACAGCAGGACAATATTGAGGAAATTAAAATATAGTTTGGCGCTGAAAACAAGGACATTCAAATTCAATTATGTTTATCATTTAGTGACTATGAGGTAACTTCCCAATTAGTTTTAATGAAAAATATTTTATGGAGAGCGCCGTGAGCAGTACAAAAATACAGGGAGCCACATCAATCTGATGTGTCTGGCAATAAACTAAAAATATATAGATACTTCTTGCCTGGTGTCAACACAATTTTGTTTGAAACTGATTCCTTTAAGCGGTGGTTATTATGAGTAATAATTAATGTTACAAATAGTGATAAGTGGTATGTAGAAGTTGGAACTTAGTAACGTTATAGCAGATTATGATGACAGTAGGCGAGGTCATGCTATGTTGCTTCTTACAATATTTAAAATCACATAAAGAAAGTAACAGGTTAGAAAAGTATCTTTTACTAGTTTTAAAAAAAAGTAACAGATTTAAATCACATAAAGTATCTTTTACTTTTTTAAAAATAGCATGACCTCCATATAATCTATGTTATTCACATAAAAAAGTAACAGATTAAAATCACATACAAAATATTATGTAATTTTGTCCCAACCAACTTATTATTTATTTTTCACATAAAAAAGTAACAGATATTTAAAAATCATGTTATTCAGTGTAAATGATTAAAATCAATGCTAGAAAAAGATGACCACATATTTAGTTTCATAACCAATAATTAACATATAAACTGATACCTGTAATTACTCTCTCTTCTTAACCACTAATTATTATAAAACAAACTAGAAATCAGATCAAAATAAAAGTTCCTTTTTCTTTAGAGTAACTTCAAAATGTTCAACGGTCATGCAGCAATTTGAAGATTAGTTTATATTTTACCACTAAGATTCTAGAGAACCAGAATCCTTCAGAATTTTTTAGTTTTAGAAATTATTTAAAAATAATATTGGGTACTAGATGAATTGCATCAAAATTTTGATCCCATAAATAGAACTAATTCTTTATTTTTGTTACTTTAGAAAATGCCTAAAAAAAACCGAAACAAATGAATCGGTTCCTTTAGATATTTTCTAAAGAAATTGACATAAAAAAATTGATTTTGTCTATGAGATCAAGATTTAATACCCTATATTTTTTCTATATAATTTCTAAAAATATAAAATTATGAGAATCCTAGGTTGAAGATATTGTACAAAAACAGTCACCTCACATGAAAAGCAAAACGACAAAAAAAAGTTCTGGAGTGTGAATTTTAGATTAAATCATTGAGAATTTTGTACAATGAGAAAAATTAAAAGGGGAAATTAAATAAGAGCCAGACAAAGCTTATGGGCGCCCATGGTATTGTGCAAAGATATTAAATTAGGCCCACGGTTTGGTTGATAACAACATGGAAGAAGAATCTTGACACGGTACTAATTATTCTCCGAAATTTTTTTAGTTACCCAGTAAAAAATTGAAATTAAATCATTACCACTCTCTCCATGGCTTTTTCAATATATCACCCGCGCGGACTCAGTTTGCTCACCAAAATGGGTTGGTGCGCGGATTGAGCTGGCACACCAAATTAATTATTTTATTATTATTATTTTTGTTTTTTTTGGTGCGCGGACTGAGCTAGTGCACCAATATATATATTTTTTAGTTCCATTCTGAATTGTTTGAAATTTTTGAACTAAATTTTTTTTTGTTCTATCCTATTTTATTCTGTAATATGTATAATTATATGTACACATAACATTTTACGGTGAAATTGTAAAAAATAAAACGCACTTGTTTAACAAATAAAATTTTGGACTAAATTTGAACTAAAAATTATTACAACAAATTATACATACAATCTGAGCAGCGTTTTGTACCAAGTAAGTTAGTGCGCAAATTGTTACAAATTACACGCACAATTCAATCAACGTTTTATACTACAAATTATACGCAGAACAGAAAAAAAGATTTAGTCCGAAATTTTCAATCAATTCAGAACAGAACTAAAAAAATATATATTAGTACGCCAGCTCAGTCTGCGCACAAAAAAAAAACCAAAAAAAAATAAAAAGTGATAACCATAGTACGTCGACACAACCTAAATTGGATTAATACATGGCACGTGGACACAACCTAAACAAAAAGTGATAACCCAAATACTACTAAAGGGATGCTAATTAATGTGATATTTAAGTATTTAACATATTAAAAAGGTTTCTAATAATACCCTTTTTTTATTAATATCCAATATTAAATAAAAAATACAAAATGTCCAAACATTTTTGGTACTTTTAAATATACCCAGGCAGTCCTAGATTTTTTAAATTTTTTTTCAGGACCGCCATAAATTCTAGCGGTCCTGAATTGTTTTTTAAAATGTGTTTATTTTTTAAAATGAATTTGGCAATATGGTCAACAAAAGTGGAAATATCACATTGGACCCTATCAGAAAGAAATAGTTGAACCGGATGAAGAATTGATGCCACACATAAATCGTTCGAATGCAAATCCCATAGAAATAGAGGGACCCACACAAAGAACTCTGATAAAGGAAGTTTAATGTTGGTTCTATTGATGCTAAAAAGCGTAGGCGCCTCTTTGGTAATTAGTTAACCATGGTTTGGTACTATGTATGTATGGCTAATAAGTAACACGTATTGCTAACATATAATCTATGATTTTTGAGTGTCAATTGGTTACAACAGCTAAGTGAGAGCATGCTACCATGAATACATCGACTTCTTTGTCAATTTAATCTTGTTGAGAACTCTTTTAACTACATTTTCCTTCTTTATACGAAGACATTTTAGACCAATTTCTCCATTGCCTTACACTTTGAAATCATCCTTCGCTGATGAAGGGGAGTTTCTCTAGTTTCCCTCATTTGATATCTCTTGTCTGTTCAACACCAAATTTTCTAGTCTCGCGCTCTTTTTCCTTCTCAATATTTCAAAAATAACCAACATATTTTTATCTGTGTCAGTTTTAACCTCCTTTTTCTCTATCACCGAATTGTCAATTCAACTTTAAAAAAATAAACACATCTAAAAAAAAATCCCCAGGGCCGTCAGAATTTCTGGCGGTCCTGGATTTTTAACAATTTTTTTAAAAAAATTAGAAAAAAAACAAGACCGCCAGAGTTCCTGACGACGGCATGGGTAGTTTTAAAAATATAAAAAATGTTTGGATATTTTTGTATTTATTATTTAATGTTGGATATTAATAAAAAAAATCGGCTAATAGTACATGTATTATAGTCAATTATTCTTGTTTCCCACTTCGCTGAATTATCCCCAAAATTAACAAATTATACGGACACACGATATTATTCTCATGTTATTCGTACCAGTTCGAAAGTTTCTTTTAGAATTACCAATATTTTAATCCCCTAAATTTTATACAGTATTATACCGAAATTATAAATTTTAAACCATATTGAATTATTTCCAAATCTCGAACATATAACTATGGTATTTAATGGTGTTGTACATCAGCGAACAAAGCAATTGATTGATTACACCGGACAAGCCGTGAAGGATCCGTATTGACCAGAAAGTGTTGGTCCAGTTGTTTTTTTTTTTCCGGATATACAAAAAATAATAAGGCTTTTAGAAATGAGTAAATAAGGAAAAAAAAATCTGATGATTTGCCATTGCTTTGTTCTCGGATAAAAAGATTGCCTGGATAAGATGTAAATTGGAGTTGGATTATGGTGAGTGGTGAATTAAGGATTTTATTTTATTTTATGCTTATAATTTTTATATTTGAAAGTTAAAAAAAAATGATCTGAACCGTTCAATATGATCTACATATTGAAATTTGTTAGGAGACCAAATTCGTTTTTTGGAAATTCTTTACTATATTTTTATAATTTATTAAAATGACTGTTTTTTTATGCTCTAGAATCCATCCAAAAACAACTATTGTCTACCCACTTAAAAAAATATTAAAATATTTTCAAAAAATGTAAAATTTGATCTCCAAGCAAATTTCAATATGAAGATCATGTTGAGTGATTTAGATTGGTTGTTTGGACTTTAAAAACAAAAATATGAACATAAAGTAAACAAGACTCTTACTTCGCAACTCACCAGAGTCCAACTTTATAAATTGCTTCTCATGAATTCGCCATTAAGAGCTACAAATAGCTAAAATTGAGAGTTGAGAAAACGGATTTAAATTGGGCCAAAAAGTTTTTTTTTTCCGGATAATTTTAGACGAGTTGAGTTGAAATTCTTCATTTGATGAAGCTCACTTCAGAGTAGATCCGATGGGCACCGGACCTACTCTGGTTCGATAGGGTTTAATCACCATCGATTTGTTTTAAGATTCGTGCAAAACGCTTTAAACTTCGTGCGTGTTTGTTTTAATTTTCATGCCATAAATCTTAAATTAGATCGGACGGTCATCATGCTCGTTGAACCTAAAAGTAGGTCCGATGCCCATCGGACCTACTCCGTTCTCGATGAAGCTGGTCTGAGTTTCTACATTTCTGTTAATCCACTGTAAATTATACACTTTCTAATATGAGACTTCGTTAGGCCCATTTAGGCCCATTTTAAACTACGGTCAAACTGCTAGATATTGCCGTGGAGTTCAGTTACCGATTCTAATAACAGAAAATAAAATTGTGAAATTGAGATCTTTCTTGGTCACGGACACGGAGAACACTACTTTTATCGATTCGTTAAACTTGAATAATCAGCGTTAATATAGCAAAAAGTGAAATTAGATCAAATAGTTTTGCTCTTTTAGAATATCAAACAAAATATTCTTTTTTCAAATTTATAAAATTTTATTTGCCGATATTCGTCCTCAAATTTTGTTTAAGCAACTAATTTCATATTTTGAGAGTGATACTTATATTGTAATTTCTTTTAGTAAATTAACTATTTTAAGCAGCCTGATTTATACAGCGAACGGATTTCGTATTGTCACAACATTTGGAACAACAAGTGAAATAGTAAATAATCTCAACTGTTTATTTTGTCATAACAAAGTACCCTCAATATTTATGACTAGGACGGTTTAATCTCCCATCTTCTTGTCGAAATATTTTCATTCTTTCAACTTTTCATGCTTTCTCGACAACCTTCTAAAACAATATATTTTCTCTGCAAATTATTGTAAAACAATATATTTTCTCTGCAAATTATATTAAAACAATATATTTTGTGAGCAAAACTAGAGTGTGATGTGCTCATCAAGAGAGATTGGTGAATATAATTTCAGAAGTCTATCGGATTTGTTTCAAACGATGAATTCAAACCGTTGAAATCCATCTACTTCATTAGTGATGCATGTACAAATAAAATTTTGAAAGTTTCGAATTCATTTAGTACAAGATCAAGTGGTAAAAAAATGATGAAAAATGAATACATAAAACAACTAATAAAATAACTTATAAAAATGTTCAATTTTTGACTGCTTGATGTTGTACTAAATGAATTTAAAATTTTCAAAAAAAAAATCATACACATGCATCACTCATGAAGTTGATGAATTTCAATAGTTTGAATTCGTCGTTTGAAGATAATCTGATAAATTTTTAAAGTTGTGCTGATTAATCTCTCTTGATAAGCACATCACACCTTAACGTTGGTCATATTTTGTCTGACAATATTTATCAAACAAATATTGTCTTATCTATGTTTTTTTGTTTTTTTTTTTTGTGAATAGTGAAATGTATTCTTCATCTGACTCAAGTACATCTTTTGTAAAGTATGACACGATAGAATAAAACATTGATAAGTGTTAATTTTTTTTTTCAAAAACAAGCGATCCATTATATATAAAAAGAAATCCGGGCAAAGAAATATAAAAACAACGAATTTGGGTTAATTTTGGAGACCATTACCCAAATATTTTGAGTTAATTTGAAGACCATTATCCAAATATCCAAATATCCATATGGAAACATATAATTTCATATGTCTAATTCTAATTTTCAGACATAGGAAGCTCTGCACCCACTGTCTAATTCTAATCTTCGGCCTCCATTGGAGTCGGGTCGATATGGTGAGGTGCTAGCTCGTGCTCCACTTCAGCTTCAAATTGGAACTCAGGTAGCTGTAAGACATCTTGGGTATCATCGAGTTGAATATTGCTGAGATTTTGGTTGACCCTTCTTCGTTCATGATCCGCGATCATGGCCTCTTTGAGAGCATTCTCATCATCAGAGTTCATAGTTACTCAGTCTGGATTTTAGAGAGAGAGGGGGTGAAGAAAATCTTGATTGTTCTTGGTATTTTTAATGTAATTTATTTAATCAGTTTTATGTGGAAGTTATATGGGAAAATGTTAGTTTTGAAGTTATCTTTAATATTTACTAGAAATTAATTAATATACTCAGATCCCCTGAGTGTTTATAAAAATACCCCTACCGACCATTTAATAGCCGATATTTAAACAAATAGGGTACCAACCAGAAAATGACCAGTAGATATTTTTATAAATACTCAGAAAATCTGAATATATTAATTAATTTCTATTAAACTTTAGATATTAATAAAAATGTCGTCCCATAGACCATGGTCTATATTTCCGCTTAAGGTATAAATAGCAAAATTAATCCGCTAACCACCACCCATGTGTTGTCCTTACAGTCTGCAGATCTCCCTTCAGAAAAATATTCAAAAAGATAAGAAGTAAATGAGAAGTTCGATATATTATTAATAGAAAACAAAATAAAAAAAATATTACGAAAGGAAAGGAGATTGTTTTGTTGAAAAATCAAAATATAGGAAAAATAACATGATTTATCCCGTCCGACACTGTAGCTGGACAAGATAAACTATTCCGTCATGTTAATCTTGATTCTAATTAGCGATCTAACTTAAAAAAAAAACTCTTTTTTTTAATGGGATAGGAAGCTCCGCACCCACATAGAAAGCTCCGCCAAGGCGATCAACAGGGAGATTCTGAGGGAGCAAAATAAGATAGGGTTTTGAGAGTCCACCCGTGGTCTGCCTGCTCCGCTCCGCCCCTCCACTCCCCCCTCGTCCGTCCGGTCTAGTTCGTCTCGCTCCTTTGAGCGGATGACTCCGTTCAAGGGTTCTGCTGCTTGTCGCCTCGCCCGA
Source organism: Carex parvula (assembly GCA_025461045.1). NCBI lineage: Eukaryota > Viridiplantae > Streptophyta > Magnoliopsida > Poales > Cyperaceae > Carex > Carex parvula. The sequence continues at coordinate 76,959 of JAJGRW010000044.1, forward strand.
GCAAATGGCTCTTTGGGTTTGACTGAGGGTTTGTAAATTCGTTCCATCTCGTAAGTATCTACTATAACTATATATGTGAATAAGGTACGTGCTTTTATGGTTGTTGCCGATGATGAGATTGCAAAGAGTTGTCCTTCTTCTTCTTCTTCTTCTTCTTCTTCTTCTTCTTCTTCTCCTATCTGTGTGATGACTGTTCCGGTCCGGTTTGATTCAGTGCCTTTTGACTGAGTGGTGACTGTCTTGGTCCGGTTTGATTCAGTGCCCTCTTCTTCCTCCTCTCTGAGTGGTGACTGTCCCGGTCCGATTTGATCAGTGCCTCTCGGCTGCGCATTCCTCTGGGCGGCGTCGATTTTGGAAAGAAGAAGACGTTTCGTCCTTAAGGAAGGGTTATATACTGCATGCAACTCGAAAATTACTGCTGTGTCTACATTCCCAGAGAAGAAATCGGAAGGCCCACATACTTACTAATCCGGCGCGAATAGACCAATTCGCATTCTTTGGCTTCACGTTTAAGTTATTTTTTGATATAGCAAATTAGATGACTTTACAAGTAGCTAAATGTATAGGTTTTCATGCTTCTTAATTTAAACAAAAAATCTATATAATAGCTACTTTGTAAATCGTTGAATCAATGCAATCGCTTATGGACTTTCAACCAAAAAATTCTAATTTTCAGAACAAAGGATTTAAATAACCAATTTTCTATCCCACAAAATGTTACAATCTCACTTTTTTTTTATATATTTTAAAATTTGAAATCTAAATTTAAACTGTTAATTTCGTTCAATCTCATGATAGATGTGTCCATGTAAAATGTTATAATTTTAGAGTTCATTTTATACTAAGTGATAAAAAATACAAATGAGTAAGTAAACTATGATAGATTAATGTTAATGTATTTATATTTTTACCACTTGATTTAGTATAAGATAAGATTTATAAATTGTAAAATTATGTAAATGCATCTCTCGTGAAATTGAATAAGAATTTAAATTCGACATTTGAATTTTAAGATTTGAAATATAAACGAAAAAATGAGATTGCGTCCTCTACGACAAAACTTTTTTGTCATTAAAATCCTGCTCGAATGTAATTACTAAATTATTTCCCTTAAATTCTTCATAATCACCTCAATATGTGTTTTCTTTAGGCTTGTTTTCTTTTATTAATTTGACCCCATGCTTATTTGAAACAACTGGGGAGCATTTTACGCAAATAAGTGTCAAGCAGACACAAAACATTAAACATATCATAATCATTTTCCATGTAACGTGCTTGAATTTTAATCAGAAATAATAAATATATACCGTTGTTTTGAATTCTTCCAATGTCTCATCGATTCATTGATATTTTCTTGAGATTAAGCATATTTGACAAAATTTTAGTAGCGTATTGAATTTTTTTTTTTGGGTGAAAATGCCCGTAGGCAAGTAGCATATTGAAAATTATCAATCAAATTTGAAGAGAAATTGAGGTATAATTTCTAGATAAGTCAGAATGCCCCAATTCATGAAGTACCCAACCATCCATCATGCATTGATGCATCATGCATGTTGGGGTGAATATTATTAATCTGTATTTATATTCGTATTCGAATTTTTGTGAATTTGAATATTTTTGTAATTTAACTCTTATTTCATGAAAATGAAATAGGCATCTTGTATGCCTTTTATCAAAAAAAAAAATACAGATAATTTGTGGATATGAATATGGATATGATATATGTAAATACGGGTATGGATACAAGTACTGATTCGGTTTTCAATTTCGGAAGCAAAAATGAATACGAATATGTTTGTAATTTATTAATTTTTCATATATTCATTTATGCGAATTCGGATATGAATACCGATATGGATATTCATTTGTGCAGATACAGATACGGATAATTATCCGTATCCATATAGTTTTTATCCATTTGTTAGAGAAGAATATCTATTTATGGTATCTATTAATAATATAATATTATGTTCGTGATTAATTCTTCTTAACGAAATATATATTTTATAGTGACAAAATAAATTTAATATATTTAACATGAGAAAATTATTTGGTTTACTTGAATATCCAAATTATATATATTTTTTATGTTATTTGTATTTTCTAATGAAAGATAATTTATTAAATAATGTTAATTTTGTCCTCACATTTAAATTAGGTATTCGAATTATATCTGTATATATTCATATCCATTTAATATTCAATCCGTATTTCTATCCAGTTTAGCATCTGATCCGTACCCGTTTAATATCCGATTCATATTCGTATCCGCTTAGTATCCGATTCATATCTGTATCCAAAAATAAAAACAAATTCAGATATTATTTTACCAGTCTAAAAACAAATTCAGATATGATTTTACCGGAGTCTAAAAACAAATTCAGATATGATTTTACCAGAGTCCGATCCTTTTTCATCCAACATGCATGTCATAATTCACACATACTGCACTTGATTCACACTTATTACTTTAGCTCATCCATATTTGTTAGCGTACTTCTTAAAAATGGATTTTATGTATTTGCTCAAAAAAGAAAATGTATATAAATGTGATTTGTGCGCCAGGCGTCTATAGCCGGGTTCACATTTAAATTTTGAGTTTGTCCGTCAAAAATTTGAACCGTCCGAACCGGAATTTTTATTTATACCCTTTTAGAAAAAATAAATAAATTAAAACACCCGAAATTGTGGGGAACTTAAAAAATATCAGGGCTTCTAAACCAATCTGCGGCCCCATTCTTCAGGAGCCTCAGATTGGCTTGGAGGCCCCTCAAAAACCTAAATATATTTAATATTAT